>VWZX01007067.1:554102-839810 GCA_013399015.1 Galbula dea | reverse complement strand
GGGGGGCGGGTCGGGTCTGTAGTACTCAGGGGAAGGGATTGCTTTCTCTTGCAGCTGAAGTCGGGCTCCTGCTTCCTAAAAGTCCCGGGAGAATCGCCCTGGAAATGGTAAAAACAAGAGGGAAGGGGAGGGTGAAGGCAGCGTGCCTGCCGCCGGGGTAGAGGCTGCACTGGTAGGAGTTGGCTGCTCCCTCGCCTTTTGGGGGGATACTGAGCTTGAAGGGGTAACCAAAGTGGTGAAATAGCCATGCCTGTGATCCCTGGCTGATCTGATGGCAAGTCACAGAACAAGGTTGGAAGAGACCTCTGAGATCATCAAGTCCAACTGTCAACCTGTCACCACCATGCCACTAAATCATGTCACTAAGTAGAGGGTTAGAAATAGTAGTGTATTAAAGAGTGTAGAGATGGTGCCCTTTGTGTCCTGGGCAGCTCAACGAAGCAGCAATGGTGTGTGGGGTTGGATTCCCCTATGGTGAGGAGCAAAAGATCAAGGTGAGTGGTGGAGGTCGGCTGAGGTAGGGATAATGAGAGGAAAGGATGAGCCTAGTAGGAAAAAACAGAGCAGGGAGTGAGCATGGCAGGTGTTTTGGAGGGAAATGGATGTATATGTAATGCAGGGAAGGTAAAAAACTTGAACAATTGTGCTACAGAAGTGTTTAGGCTCTCACATGCTAAGGGCTATGAGCAAAACGGTTGCTTGGAGCATCAGATATAATGCAAGACTTTCCTCCAAAGATCAAGGAAAATCTTTGAATAGCCAGGGAAAGGAAAGACTTAAAGTGCCCCTTTAAAAGTCCCCTTTTATACAAATAGAAATGGCCAATAAAGATACATATAATGAGAATACAAAACCTCATTATAGTGAAGCCCGATTTTAAGATAAGGTTTGATAAATGCTTTTCAGTATTCCCTATGTTTTGACAAAATTCAGGTGTCATTCCTTCATGAATAGGTTATATTACACTGTAAAGCAGGGATTGTTGAATTAACTTGAAATTACTTAGGTTAAAACCAATAGTTTGTGAATAAACAAAACTAGAAAATACAGTTCAGGAAATTACTAAACTGAAATAGGGTGATCATATGTAATAAAAAATACATCATGATTTCATATTTTAAGGTTTCAAAAAAGAAATAGAGAAAATTATCAAGATTTCAGGATATGTTGTTTCTGATTACTGCTTCTTAGCAAGAATGAGAATTTCTTCATTTTGTCATCATTTAGACTATTCACTAGGCCTGGTTCTCCACTCTTAAACCAATTTGACTCCAAGAGAACACAACTGATCACTGAATTTACAATCTAATCCGTTGCTGATAGATCTGATGTAAGAGATTACAATAACCAGCCCATCAACTCTGCCTTATCACCACTGATTTCTCAAGCCTGAGTTTACATCAGTGTGCAGCAGGCACCACATGGATTTCTGAGCCTACTATGATCTGATAATGTTTATTGTTCTGTAAAACTTGTCTAGATTATGTCTCTCACTTTCTAGTTAATAATAGCTATGATGTTAATTTGTTTTTCTGTTAGAGTTTCATCTGCTTATTGGAGAAGGCACATCTTACAAAGACTGTATATGTATGAGAGTTGTAATGATGCTTCAGTTCAGCGCTACTAAGTCTCCCTTTGCAAAATATTTTGGTCTAAAGGACTTTTTTGGTATTTACTAGAAACCACATTATCTGTTGCACTGCCACACAGGGTATTATGCTCAGATGCACTCAGTTGTTCAGTGTGTTTCTGTGTGTGTTTGCTTATGTGGGAAAACAAGTGAGTAGAAAAGGATACATCTGCAGGAAAAAAAATTCTCACTTCAATATAACTGTTGTGAGATACTATACTTTGAGTCACTAGTATAATACAATAGTTCTTTCACTCAGTGTGATGAGTCTTTGTAGATAAATATGTGTGAAATTAAAAAGAAGAAGAGGGTCAAGAATATATGCAGCGCTTAAGGGGAGACAACAGGGACTGGAAGGAGTCTAGCAATCACAGTGGGCTGGAATTCTGTACAGACTTGTTTGGCTTTTTTCAAGCATTTTTATTACTCCTTGCACTAGATCACATGCTGAGACTGACACTATTCCCTAAACAGGCTGACATAAATCTCCCGTCACATATACAGTCATTTACATGGGGCTTTTAAGTGCCATGGGGCCTTCTTTCGGTTTTGTGAGGTTTTTTGCAGCAAAAACTTAATTAATGTGGTAGCTACATGCCTGTAAAATCAGACAAACTGCAGCTAGGTTGCTAGGGGAAGTCAGCACTGTGCTGCTGCTTTTTGATTGGCCTCACCTATTTCACCTTGCAATAGAAATGCCATGCCTTGTCTCCACGTCACTTTCAAAACAAGATAGCCAGTCTGCATTAGCTATGCCACAGCAAAACACACCTTATCCATCAGTCATCCTGAATGTCCAGGGAAAGTGACAGCAACTGTCCCATGTGTCTATTTGAGAGGTTAGTCATGGCATAGATGCATCCAAATCAGACCAGATGACATTCATCTTTGCAAAATTCCAAGCTTAGTCTACTATAGAAAGAAAATAGTAGATAATATTTGTTTTTACAGAAGTTTTACTAGCTTACTTTGGAAACAACTTTATATAAGATACTAAATGCGTAAGGCATCTGTCAGAAGTGTGGAGTGCGTAAATGTTTATGAAATTATTAGTCTACAGTATATGAGAAGGGGTATGGTTTTGGAAAGATGAATCATTACAGTTCACCTGCTTCAAAAACTAGGCTAATACTTAATGAAAATTATTTTGCACCTTTCCAATGAGATGTGTTTGAAATGCAAAGTAGTGAAAATGTTGGGATGTTTCAGAGTGCCTGAGGCTTAAATAATGACTTTGGACCAGCCTTTGTCAGTTTGTCCATTCTCCCCAGGAATTCCTAAACCTGATGATGAAATCTGAATTAAAGGGGTAGATATCTCCAGAATAACGTTTCTATAAGTGTAATGAAACTAGGGCTCAGTACGAGAGAGTAACCTTACCTGTACAGCAAAAGTTGCAGCATGAACTCACCCTTTATTAGTCACAGGAGAATCCGTGTGGATGAGAGTGGGTGTTTTTTTCCCTTGGGGTGGAAAAAGCTTCAGTCAAACTTCACACTTCATTAGATACTGGATAATTTGAGTATGAGGCTTGAATCCATAGGCCTCATTAGTTCCCTTTCATTATTAAATTATTAACAGTATCCCTGACAAAGCAGAACAAAGCAGCTGCTTTTGGACAGATATAGAAGAGTACAATTTATACTGAAGCTTATGCAGGACATTCAGACATTGCATTTCTTAATAACCTTGGTGCTTGTATTTGAATGTCCTGTACACTTGCACCATCAGAATAGCTAACTTAGATTCCTGGGCTGGTACAGAAATTGCTGTAAATGTCCAAAGGAACCATGTACAGTCTCTTTTCTGAGACTGCTAAAGCTTAACTAGAGTTAAGATTTGCAAAGGATCTCAAGGGCAACAAGAAGAGCTTCTAAAACACGTCCAAGAGGAAAAGACTGAAAAAGGAAAATGAGAGCTTTTTCCTGAATGGGGCAACCGAGCTAGTAACAATGGAAACAGATGAAGCTGTGTTACCCAGAGCCATCTTTGCCTCAGACCTAACATCAGGGTCTCCCAGCTCTTTGTGTTTAGGATTCAAGGAGAACTGCCAAAGTCAGGGATTGTGTGGGAGAACTTGGCCTATAAACATGCATGGGATCAACTGAGCTGCACCCAAGGATGCTTAGGGACCTGGCTAAAGTCACTGGAAGTCAGACTTTTATTTTGAAGGGTCATGGAGACTGGGGGAGGTCTCCAATGACTGGAGAAATGCAAAAGTTGTGCCCATCTTGAAAAAAAAGCTCAATGGAAAGTTGTTGGCTGATCAGCCTTACTGTATTCTATGTGGAAATCCATGTTTTCTTGGACATTTCTGGGCACAGGAAGGAGGAGGTGATTGGGAACAGTCAGCATGCGTTTATCAAGGGTGAATCATGCCTCACCAAACTGATTGCCTTCTGTAATATAGCAACTGCATTTGTAGATGAAGGAGGAGCAATGTATATCATTTACCTTGACTTTTGCAAAGCTTTTCACACCATCTGCCACAATCTTGTGTCCAAATTGGGACATTATGGTCTGGACAACCATAAGAGTGAAAAACTTGGATGATAGGGCTCAGAGGACAGCAGTTAACAGGCTGTACTCTATAAGGAGGCCAGTAAGAAGTGGAATACTGTAGGGGTCTATCCTCAGACTTGACCTGTTTAATATTCAGCGCCTAAAGGAGATGAGAGAGTGTCCTCTCAAGCTGACAGGACAGCAAATTGGTAGGACTAGTCAGCAGTCAATATTGTCAAGAGCTGCCATTCAGAGGGATGCAGGGCTGGGGAAATGGGATGACAAGAACCTCATGAAATTTAACCAGGACAAATGATATCTGACACAGACTAACACCCTACAGGGTACTGGGGTGAGAAACAGCTCTGTGGAGAAGGGGCTGGGGTCCTGTGGGACAGCTGGGTAAGCCCAAGCCACTGATCAAGGCTAACAGCATGCTGGGCTGTGTCAGCAGGATCACAGCCAAGAGATGGGGGAAGTAATTATTATCCTCTACTTGGCACTCAGACCGAATATGGAAAATTGTGCTTTTCCAACACCACATAGTTGCTCCACCATGCTACAGGTCTTTCCAAAAGGTCTGTCCTCCCTCCAGGAAGAGAAGAAGGGCACAAACACCCACGCACAGCCTGTTCTAGAGAAGGAGAAACACAAAGAAAAGCCAGGGGTTCTTTAGTGCTGCAGAGGAAGAAGGTGTGCGCTTCCTGCTAAGGGTGGAGAGCAGCATTTCCCACCAATGCCAAGAACAATTAAGGAGCTGCTGCCCACTGTGAAGGAAATACTTTTCTCATCCACTAACCCCTCTCCTGCATTTTAGCCAAAGCGATCAATCCAACTGGTGACACAAATAGCAAATGCAGTGATGCAGGGGACAGAGGACCCTTGTACTGACAGGAAACATGGGATGTGGCACAACCTGACTAATTCCAGACAGGGAGGACAAAAATATCAGACTGCGATCCAGTGTCCAGCATCTCCAAGTCCAGGTTAGCATGGAAGTTGTGCAGAAACTTCACCTTTTGTATGATACCTTTATCCTACATATAGTTCTGGTGAGCTAACAACACAGGTCACAAACTCCTGCTTTCCTCAGAAAGGAAGAGGACATTAAAAGAACATCAGGCATAGAAATGATGAATGATGTGGCCTCCAAATACCTCATTTTAAAAGGATAAAAATGCTTGAATCTGAAGGGGAAGGCACAGGCACAAGGTCTGTGGACAAGCCATTGATGTTTTAGGTGATAAACTGATTAAACATAGTAAAGTTGGGAGTGGTTCTAACGCTAGTGATCTGCATTCCTTTTCACTTATGGTTTTGGGCTTGGCTCAAGTTATTTAGAGATTCCCAGTAACACTTTTAGGAGAGCTGGAGTAGGAAAAGGTGAGTCAGGTTCAGAAGAAAAATTTACTTACTGCTAACATGTTACTGAATAGCAGCCATGAGCTTAACTCGGGAGTAGTCTCTGTCTTTCTCTGTTCTGGGAAAATTTGGGAGGTCTTTGTGTGGGACAAAGTGCCAGGTTTCCTCATGCAAGTGTCACACTGGCTGGGGAAGTCTTTGCTTGAACCAGATTCTCAAAATCCCTCATCACCTTGCCAGGGTAGAAGAATAAAGCATGCAGCAGTGACCTGGGAGGGGGAATGGAAGGTACAGTTTAGAAAAGTTGTCCTTCTGAAGAACAGATCTATAGTGAAAGACTCTGAAAATGAATGGCAGAAAGAAGTCTTTCAATTTCTCTATGAAACATGGGGCTTGAATACACCAAGTGGTAGAAGATCTGATATATGTTTGCTACTACAGGAAAGAAATACACAATTACTTTGTATTAAAACTCAAATTCTGATCATGTGTCAAAGTACTCAACCCCAGTGTCTGCTACTGTGGCACAAGTGCTAATGGCTAGGAAATGACCTATATTCCACAGTGCCACTTTAATGGATGATATAACACCATCATGTCCTAAAAAGCAAATATTTGAAAGTCTTTTATAGTATTATCATTGTAACTCATTTTTAAGTATGTTCAAATATATATTACCCAGTGAAGAGTCCTTAGGAATACATATCTCTGATTTACCAGCAATAATTCCTTCCATGCACTTAAAATCTAATTGCATCCAGTGCTCTGTAGGAAGTAACAAGATGCAATGTGAAGATTTGTAGCTGAAGACCTGTAAAACCACATCTCAAAGATGGAATGCCGTGGATTTAAAAATAAGCAATTTATTGGAAGGAAAGCCTAAGAATTGCACCTTTGAGGGCAATTGTAGTCAAGGAATAGCAGTAACCATGTTTTACCCAGCAAAATGCGCTTCCCTGAAATAAGGGAATTTCAACTAACAGGACAGTGTTCCCATTTTTACAAGTGCAACATTTTAGCTTTGAAATAACACATTTCAAAAATTCATGTCAACAGAGGGGTAGAGGACTGGACCTAGGGATTTTTTTGCTTGATTTTATTTATTTATTTATTTTGGTGAATGCCCTACTAAACAGTTATACATCTGCTTGTAGTGCTGCAGCAAATGCAGTCAAAATCACAGAACCACAGAATCATTACGGTTGGAAAGGACCCTCAAGATCATCTAGTCCAACCGATAGCCCTACACTACTCTTACCCCTAAATTGTCCCCTGAAGAAACACATCTATCCTCTTCTTAAAAACCTCCAGGGATGGTGACTCCACCACCTCCCTGGGCAGCCTATTCCAATATCTCACCACTCTTTCAGTAAAGAAGTTCTTCCTAATATCTAATCTAAACCTACCCTGGCTCAGTTTAAGCCCATTCCCTCTAGTCCTGTCACTAGTCACAAGGGAGAAGAGGCCAACACTCACCTCCCTAGAATGACCTTTTAAGTAGCTGAAGAGAGCAATAAGGTCTCCCCTCAGCCTCCTCTTCTCCAGGCTAAACAAGCCCAGCTCCCTAAGCCTCTCCTCATAAGGCCTGTTTTCCAGACCCCTGACTAGCTTAGTTGCCCTTCTCTGCACCCTCCCTAGTAGCTCAATGTCCTTCCTAAACTGCGGTGCCCAAAACTGCACACAGTACTCGAGGTGTGGCCTCACCAGTGCCGTGTACTGTGGCAAGATCACCTCCCTGCTCCTACTGGTCACAGTATTCCTGATGCAAGCCGGGATGCCATTGGCCTTCTTAGCCACCTGGGCACACTGCTGACTCATGTTCAGCCGGCCGTCAATCAGCACCCCCAGGTCCTTCTCTGCTGGGGAGCTCCCTCTACAGTGCAGTGAAAGACAATGGTTAAAGCTGTGTAGCTAAATTCACCCACTTGGATGAAAAGTGAAGAGCAGAGTGGTTTTCCAGGGTTAGTAGATTTAAGCTGTATGTTCCCAAGAATTCACAGCTCCAGCCCTGGCCTGTGTTTCCCAACTAGCACTTCAAAGACTGTATCCACCTACAGTTCATCTTCAATCTGGTATGTGCCTTAAAGGCCAGGAGACAGCCCTTCTATTTTGTTGGGTTTTTTTCCCTTTCACTCAGTCTTCTTTTTTGTACTCAGTCTTCCTTTTCTTTAGGTGGCCTGAGAAGAATGCTGCCTTTAATTTATTAGATTTCTGATTTACAAAGTTCCTAGTGGATGTATAGAATTTCTCAATTTAGGCTGGAAAGAAAACAAAACACAGTTTTCTTATAATGATTGCTTCTGATACAAAACACAGTTTTCTTATAATGATTGCTTCTGATACTGAGCAGGTACAGCCAAAACTGAGGCCTCTGGGAGAGATAAAGAACTATTTTTGCAAGAAATATATCTTAGAAAAAACAAAGAGAAGAAATAGAAATGGGACTTCAGAAACTTCTGGTTTATAAGATCTGTCATGTAATGTAGTGGTTGAAACCTCAAACAATGCAAAATAATTATGCTCATACAATCCATGATTATTTGAACAGCTAGGAGGTTTACTGTGTTTCGGACAGTCTTCGTGCAGTTACAGGCAGCTTGGATATGTTCCTTAATATTCTTCCCATTTTACAAAGAGAACAAATATTGAAGCCACATTTTTTTAAAATCTCCAGGTTTAACTCTAAATAAAAGGCAGCCTCAAACATAATTGAATGCAGAACTTTAAATTCCATTCCCATCTTTAAACAATGACATTCTCTTGCTCAGACACTGGTAAATAACATTTGTTGTCCATTTACAACTGGGGTATTAGAAAAAGAAATAGGAGATTGTGCTTCCTAATTAGAACATTCATGTGGAAGAGTTGCCGGTCTTCAAGATAAATGCATGGATTTCTCTGTGTTTCTGTAGTAATTGTTTTATAGCTGAGGTGGATTTGTCACTGACATCTCTGAAACTATGTTGATTTTTCCTTGAAGTCCTACTGAGCCCTTCCCTGCAAACTGTCCAACTGAGAATCAAAGGGACCAGATTCTTTGAGGACTGAAACTGAGCAAGTTATGTCATGAAGCCACTGTTGTGCTTGTTCTCTGATCCAGAGACAGACCAGAATTAGTCTTTCTTCAGACTCACAACAGGAAAATGTATGCTATTTCAACTCCCTTCATTCCACCAGGCTCAGGACTGGAAGCTCAAGGCAAAAAAAGAAAAAAAATAAAAAGGGTTGAATTTTTTTTCTGTTTGATCACTCCCTGTGAAGCAGTATTTGTCCCATGGCACTATAACCACATTAATTGAAGTACTACTTCAGAAAATTATCAAGACTGTTTATTTAAAACTACTATAATGTATAAATGAGTCTATATTACTCACAGTGCACATATGTTTTGCTGTATTTTATTTTCATGTCAATGCAATACCATTATTACAAATCAAACCAAGGATTTAACAGTCTACTTCAGCCACATCTAGCTCACTGTTCCCACTGTTCACTGCAACATTCACAACATGCCATTTGTAAAATGAACAAACTCCAATAGATGATTTTACTTCATTTAACAGCTGAGCACATCTCAGTGTAACATCAAAGATGTTTAACCTTTTTTGTTTTGACTAAAAAACTTGCTAGCTAGCTCATGTGATATTTGTGAAATTATAGCAGATTGTTAGAGAAGTATTTAAAACATTTATAATTAACTAATATTCAAGCTCTTCAAAAGGCAACATGCAATCTTATCAGCAAGAACTAAATTCTTGAGAAATAAGAGGCACAGTACTTATCTGCTGTTTGCAAAAAGAAAATGTGGGGACATTGCTCAACCATTCACCCTTTTACAATGTTTCCAGATGGAATCATACTTGATGGTTTTACATCAAAGAATATAAATTACTGTAGTGAAGTATATTTCCTAATGGAGAAGAAAAAAAAAGCTACCTTAAATTTGTGACCTGTAATATATTTGGTCATAATATCTTTTCTTTCACATTGAGAAAATATAATTGGGATGCAGTTTGGAGGGGATTTCTTAAAGACAAAATTCTCTTAACATTGTTTTAAATTACTCATTGCATTTTTAAAGTTTTTTTTACTGCTTGTTTTAAAGCTGCTGATCTATTTTTTTACCAAGTCTCAAGGAAACACAAGCATGTACATGTAATAAAACTGTTATGATACTTGTTTGTTCATTTGCATGCTAGCTGACTAGGCAAGCAATTATGCTAGTCTAGCTGCTAAGTGTGTTTATTACTTGTGCTGACATTACAGCCACACCTGTCTGCCCTATCTAATACCAAGGCATGGGAATTCAGGAACAGCAGTGCTTCTTCTATCCATGGAAAACTCTGTAAGAAAGTTCATATGTGGCAGACCTTTTCCACTCCAAGCATCACAATCCTCAAATATTTGATCTTTAGGGTATTGGATCCACAGACGGTTGGGAAGGACTCACTGCTAAGTCATAGACAGCATTTTGAAATCTCTATGACTGCTTTTCAGTCTTTGGTAGATCCAGGGACATGTTCAAAAGGTAATCAGAGAAACGTGGCTGGAAAGAAGTTAAAGTGTGTTGAGTCTCCCATAATTGCATGGGAGATTTCACTCTTTTACCCTTACCGAAGGGTCTTCACTTTTTGTGGTAAGAGACAAAGAATTTGCAAAGGATTAGGAATTGTGCTGCCAGGTAGGGCAAAAGTAAGTGTTTTCTTCTCTTTGAAGTTCCCTCGCATGAATCACATGCATGGTCTTGGATCTCTCCTGAGCAAACCCAGTGAGAAGTTGGAGGTGATGGGATGCAGAAGAAGAGTGAAGTTTAGAAGTGGTAAACTGTGGTTTCCAAGAGATGCTTAATTGGTTATTTTGTCTAGAAGTTAGAGAAGGCAAGGTCAACGATTGGGTGTGCAGGCATCGTCCTTCATAAGCACCTTGGAGCTACAGTCTAATCCTAAGACCCACTTTTGTCAGGACTAAATTCAACATAAATCTGACTACTTAGTGTTTTAGATGGGATTTAGACCAGCAGAATCTGGGACTAAAATCAATATTTATATTAACTGAAGAAGTTATTCACCCCTCTCTTGCCCTTATTTTGGATAACTAGCAATCAGACTTTTCTTTCTTTTAGAGGTCTGAACATTTATGCAACCAAGACCAAACATATCCCAACTTTCTTCAGGCTTTCCACAATTAGTCCTACCAACTACACTCCAGAGTTGAATCACATTCCTTCTATCAGCAGTGTTCAGAGCACAAATGAGTAGCTGTCAGCTGGCCAAGCTTGCACATGCTTTGGAGTTCATCTCTGGTTTCCTAGGGAGCCTTGCCTAGGTCCTCCTAAGATGTTCCAAGGCACCCATGAGACTTTTCACTACCGCCACTGTTCATGGTTTTGTACATCCCTAAGTAATCAGCACATCAAAGATGCATTTGTATTTTTTTTCTTGAGTTTCTAAGGCACTAAAATGAATTGGTGACCACACAAAGCTGATTGTACTTCTAGCTGTAAAGCTCAAGAGCCTTGCTCGGATGTTTGAAGCTGAAACTCTACCTTATTCATCTCACCTATGCTTCCAGTACAAGGCTACTGATCGGTGCTGCTGGTTTTCTTACTGTGCTGACTGACACTGTTCATCCAGGCAGCTACCCATGGCTTTGCTCTGATTTATTTATCTGTAATTGTTCAGGACTAGTTATTCTTCAAAGATCCAAATCTCTCTCACAGCCCATATTTCTAGTGTCATCTTGCAACTGTTAACTGCTTACCTCTTACCTCTCATGGCAGGCCAGCAGGCTGAATTTTCTCCAGGTAGTCTTTAATGTGTAGACAGTATCTTTGCTCAAGAATAGGCTATTTATTTCTTACAAGAAAAAGAAGTGGGAAAAGAAGCAGTGAGTATTGAGACTATTGGCTAAAATCCTTTTGGTGAGCTTCCCTTCAAAATAGAAAATACTCTGTAGAGAGCAAACACTTCTGGGGAAAACAAAGGTTTAATTCCCTCAGTCTTTATATGCTTTAATTCATCTGTCTCTAGAGACTCCAAGAACTGTTTCTCAGATGTAGGTGTGAAATGTACCATCTCTTCTCTAAACATACTGGTCACAGATGTCTGAATACTAAATTTCCATGGTAGGCTGAGGCTTTAATGCTTTCCCTTGGAGGAGAGATAAGAGCCAGAACACCATGTAGACTGCATTAGATTTTCACTTGTAATCAGCCACGTGTAAAGTTTCTATATCTGTTGGCACTTGTGATATATCCTATCTCCATTAGAGGGATAGTGGACAGGGTTATATGGTCAGATACCAGTTTGTTTGCAAAGAACTTCTCTCATTTTACCAGCATAGAACTGATCTCCATCACTTCTATCTCATGTAATGAAATACACAGCTTTATAATTTTTCAGTCTTGCTCCTCTTATCATTCATGTTTAATCTATTCCTATGTTCTATGCTGTAGCCATTTACATTTTGTTTATTCTTTGGTGCAGTTTACAAGTCAGTGGTTTATTGTCTTTCACTTCACTTTGTGAAAGAATATTGCTATTTTTCTACATCAAATGTAGTGAGAAGTAAAAATATTTGTGTCTGAAACTGATGAAAATGTAAGGTATGTGTTTAAGCTGTGCTAATTGGTATTACACAGATTTTTAGAAAAAGAGAGGGAGAAATTCTGGTTTAAGGTTGCCACCTCATTTTCTGCTCACAAAAATTACGTTGCAGCATATGGGAAGTATTAATTGTCACTGTTTAGAGGGCAGTGCAATGTCTGACATAAAAGAAGACATGAAAGATTGAGGACAGGATTTTAAACTTAGGTGCCAGAAGGTGGGTATTTTTGAGCCAAGGATGAATTCAAGAGCCTCTGAACTTAACAATAGGATACAACAGCATGTGTGCATAAAAATAAAATGTTTAATTTGACAAAAACTGCTGGAAAATGAACCAAAATATCTCCAGCACAGGGTAGGATCTGGAGCAGCACTCTTGCCTGTATCACTTTCCAAGTGCAGATGCTGTGGAGGGACGGGCAAGGGGGAGCAGCATGAGTAAAACTGAGGGAGTAGGACATGACAAGGGACAAGGACCAGCCATAGCTGCAGGGCACTGTTCACTTCCCTGTTGATGGCAGCAGTGGGAAGGTCTGGGGTTAGAGGTTTGCCACTGCTTCCACACGAGGCATTTCCACAGCAAGGTTTAGATCCTTCTGGGTGCAGTGCCATTTGACCTGCCTGTTGCTCCTTTCTGCTTTGTAAATGAGTTTTTTTGGGGACAGAATAGGAAAAATAGGTTGTGGTACTGTAATTGCGTTGACAATAACCAGTCCTTTCTCTGGTTCACCTGACAAGGCTGGTGCTGTTAAAAACCTCACAGATTGTTGGTGGAGGATCAAGTTGGTGTTTGAATGGCTTGGCAGAAATTATACCTGGGAAAAGTGACTTATTTGCTTAGGAAAAGCAGTCTTAAGATGTGTACCTACTGTTTCTTGGTGTGCACGTGCAGGCTGTAGACGTGTTCCTGTTGCACAATCACAAATAAACAGTTTCTAGGAAATTTCTCATTTTTGTCTGGCCAGAATGTTGCAACAGAGCACTTTTTCCCCATGGGGGGCCTTGCTATTGCACATCGGTTACTTTTTACTTCACAGCTAAATTGCTGCAACGCACGACTCTTTGGGCTACATCTATAGTCAATCCAGCAGCTGTAGGCAGCTACTCTCTTACTGAACAAGGTATTTTATCACAAACAGCAATCTTACAAGATCAGCTGTTGGTTTTGATCTGTGATTCTGTGAACAGCTTGCATGGGATTTACTTGCCACATCCCTTTTCTGCTGTCGAAGAAAACGATAGAGAACAGATTGGAGCTCAAGATAATGGAAGGACACTTTCTATGAGAAGCTCTCAGCTTCGGCATTTGCTCGAGGCTGTTTGGGGGTAGCAGGGAGGGGAGTATTAATGATCAGGACAGACTGTGAATCTCTTCTATTTTCCCAGGTTTTCAGAATGGAAGGGGATGGACCTGACAGCATTCCCCAAATCTGTTGTGTTTGGAAGTACTTTTAATAATATGACAAATACAATTTTGTGATCTCTGGTTGCTCATCATAGACACTAGCGTGGCTCTTATCAAGATTTTATGCCTCTTCCCCACTACACTGAGTACACAGAAGGCTTTTCAGGTGCTCTACACTTAAGCATATTGCAGAACATGCCTTTTTCTCAGCCTTTCTCACGGGTTGCTTGGCCACAGGCTCTATCTTTCTTTCCCCTAGAAGAAATGGGACTTTGTATAGAAATCATTTATCCTAGTCCCACAACTGCCCTCCTTGGGCTGCTCAGCAACTTAAGCAAAATTCTGGGGTGAGCTCCCATGCTGCAAATGCTTGAGGGTTCCCAGCTCACCTCTTTGGCCACCCGGGACAGAAGAAACAGACAGATGTTGTGACTGTTCCTGAATTAAACCAGCACATTTTCCCTGGATGGTGTTTCCTACTGCCATGGTCAGAGACAGAATATGAGTCTGGGCAAGGCATTTCTTGTGTTCTTAGGTCCCACATCTGGCAAAAGAAATATACTGCTGTATGAAAAACCCAAATCCCACACAATACCAGTAAGCTGGTCTACTCATTTCCCTATTTAAATGTCGTTACTACTTGACTGTGCTTTGTGGTTAAGTCTAACGCTTCCTGACTATATAGGATCCTCCTCTCTCACTCCTCCCTGCAGAGCTCTTCTGCATCCCTCTCTGATGGTTCAGCAGCTAAACTAAATCACTCTGCTCCTCCTCTTTTCTGTCAAGTTCTCCCCCAAATCCGTAAATCTCTACAGGTCTTTCAAGCTTTGCAGTGTTTAAGATCCCAGGTTAATACCTAACCTCTGTCCTGCTCTTAGTGGAAGTCTCCTCTTCCAGACATCCTCCCTGCAAACAAATTTTGCAGGACTAGTTTTCCCAAGTCTCACTGTGAGACCGTCTAGCTTGATGACTAGATCAAAGGAAAAGAAAGCTAGATGGATGAATTGTCACAGCACCTGACCTAGAAATCTTAAAATTTATCGCCAGTGCTGTATTTCTAACTAGTGAATAAAGAGAGGGAAAAAAGAAGGAGGTTTGATGAGTTGTCCAGAATGCAAAGGAACAAACAGAACCCACATATACATGTAAGCTACATATATTCATATGTATCATATGCAGTTATTTAAAATAAAAAGAAACATACCTCCTAGTGCAGCAACCTAAAGACCTTGCCCAAATCCTACTATTGAGTTCATACTCTGAACTGACAGCTGTTGAAAGTCAACATTGGTCTGGTTCTGCAAAGGAAAAGAATCTTTTGGGTTATTCAACAATGCCCAGCTAAATTCAATAAGTTTAGCTACAAACACTTTAAATGGGGCCCATGTGTCTGTTTGTTGAGGTCCTCTTGAACAGCATGAAAAATGTGGATTTTTGAGCTAGATGGGAAAAAAAATAGAAGATTCCTTAGGACATCTCAAGGTGGAAAAAAGAGAAGAAAATAGATTCAATGCACTACTGCTCTGTTGCTGAATGAGCTCACAGTTCATGCTGTATGTGTATGAAAGACAAGACAATTTCCTACTTCCCATTTCTGTTCTGTATTACCAAGTTAAATGTTGTCATTGTATTCCTCACAAGAGAAGCCTCAGCAGTGGTGCCAAATAAACCAGATTAGTTTTCAGGGGCATTTGCTGGAAGTGATGCCAAATCCGTTCTTGATCCTAATTATTTGAAATATGCTCCAATAATTTTCCACGAGGTGAATAAAAATAATGCCAGAACTGCTGCTTTTACTAAGGCTCAATTAGGAGGCATTCACTACTGCCAAGACATATCATAGCTTCATCTGTGCAAGTATATTCTCCTTTTTATAAACTGATGTTTATCTAGAGAAGATGAATATCCTAATTGAGAGTGATATCAGGAGAGAGACAAAATGTAGACCAGACCAGCCCCCATATCCCAACATTAGGCAAATGACCTTTGGTTTCGATCTCTGTAGAAAAGTGTCTGTACAACTTCAAGCATTACATGTAGGCACTCAAATATGCTGTTCATTCCTGAAGTTAAGTGAAAAGCCACTTCACTTAAAAAAAAAATCAGATTAAACAAATTATTCTTTTTCAATCATAGAACATTTCCTGCAGTGCACTATACCCTGTTCTGCAATGAATTTCTGATTTCTTGATGAGTGATTTGCTGACTAAGAAATAGGTATGTCTCAAAACCAGGCACTCACTACCAGCAGCTGCAGATCCAGAGCTTTGTTCAAACTGTTGAAAATTCACTGTAAAATCAAGGTGTTCTGCTAGCATATAAGCACAATTAAATATGTTTTGTTTACATATTTAAAAAAGAATTACCTTTACAGCTAGAGATGAAAGAAGCATGTTTACCAAAACAATATGATAGCAAATTCTGTTCATAGTCTGTAGTTGGCTTATATAGTAGTATCATCTTCCGTCATTCTCAAAGCACGAAATATCTTTTTTCCCATTTGTTTAATAAAACAGCTTTCTCAATTTAGAGGATTTTACTAATATGTAACTTTCATTTTCTTCATTCATGCCTTTGCTTTCATGAAAAGTCTCATCAACATCAAAGCTAATATTACAGAAATAAAAGTTATATTTCAGGTCAAAGCTAATATTACAGAAATAAAAGTTGTATTTCAGGACTTCATTTACCCTCTTTCCATTTTTGAAGTTTCTTCCACCTCTAAATCTGCTGGGGAGACCATATTTATTGATTGTCTGATATGGAATCATAGAACCATAGAATATCTCAAGTTGGAAGGGACCCATAAGAATCATTGAGTCCAACTCCTTGCTCCTTATAAGACTACGTATAACTAAGAACATCTTCTAGACACTCCTTGAAGTCTGACATGGCTTGGTGCCATGACTTCCCCTAGGAGCGTGTTCCAGTAACTGACTACCCTCTCAGTGAAGAATCTTTTCCCAATGTCCAATCTGAAATTCCCCTGACATAGCTTCATACAATATATTTGTTAGCCCAAGCTCTTTGTAATTTGTAGGACTGTATAATGGTTAGCATACAACAGAATGAAACCTGAATTTTAAAGAGGACAAAACACTGTTCAGGTGAGGTAGTGCCTTCATGATCAATGCATTCATATATGTACTCCTGGTGTACTCTCTGGTGCTGTTAGAACTAATCTCTCAACTTCATCTGATAGTCACAACGGTATCCCCATAGCTCCATCCTCCCCAGTGGGGTAATAGACTACGTTCAGATTAAAGAAAAGGCAGAAAAGCATCTTTTCTTTCCATACATGCCAAATTCTGATCATACTCCCCCACCTCAACTCTCTTGAAAGATCTGGCTAAGCAGGTGATGCACAATAGCTTACGCCCATTCAAGATGAAGTGCTCCAGCAGGGTATTGTTTGTGCCTTGGCAAAAATCTGAAAAAAGATTACATTAGCAGTTGCTTATTAGGAATATGGACAGGAAATTTTTGTGCCTCTACTTGGAGACTGGTCCTTAAAATCCAACGTGACAGGCGAGCCCTTATATATACATTGCAGACGTTTAGAGCTGCAGTGTCTCTTGACATTCAAATAAGTGTGAAGACTTTCTGGATTGTTGCTGCATAATGGGTTTTGTTCCACTGACTACATTAACTCCTAAAACAAACTAGTACCCTTTTTTTCCAGGAGTGCTGGAAACTTGCCTTCAACTTGCAAAGCTAAAGAGGTGATAAGAGAGGGCTTAAAAGGTCTCCTAGGTGAAGTCCAAAGGAGATACACAAGAAAGCTAGAGCATGAGGGGAAGGGGTTGAACGGAGTTCTAGATCAGATTTCACAGCAGGTCCCCCTAGAACTGCCCTTTTGCCTTCCTTGCCACAGGTTGATGCCCAGAGACTTGTGAAGCAGGGCAGAGTTAGAGGGAAGCTGCACTTCAGAAAGGACTTGAGGTCTGGGGAGCAATCTTGTTTGTTTGCTTTTAATGAGCTGGTTTAGGATGATACATAAAATCTAGCTGTGTTGCTGTATTTCCTCAGTTTTTCTCATCAAATGTTAACTGCAACATGGGATATAGGAAATGTTTATAATCTCTGGGCTGAGCCTGAGGAATCAATACCAGATTGAGGGTAATGCAGGTTTCAGTGAGGAAGCTGACAGAGAGAGGGTTTGGGGGGAGAATGAATCCCCAGGAATGTGGGGAGCCAGCAGTATCCACCACTGCAGTGTTCCAACAAGGCTGCATGTGTTGAGAAGTATTCACAATGGGTTCAATCTTGCATCCCATTCTGTTTAGCTCATTAATTAAGGTAAAGCTGCTCCTGGAATCTGAAAAACATACATGCATAAAAAGCAGCCTCAGCATACTAATATATATTAATCAAGCTGGCCAAGCAGTGTTGCTGTGTGCCTCTATGAACTGCATGATATAACTTGCCTATGCTGATGGAGTTTCTTGGAGACTATGCCAGAGTCAGGGTATATAGGCATGAGACAAAGCAGTTGCAGCGAGCATGTTCTCCACTGGAGAAAACACAGGTGATTGATAGAGCTGCAAAATGACCTGGGACAAGAAGCTGTTGTCTCCTTCCGGTGTCAGGAATAAACATTTTCCAGTGGCTGAGATGGAGCGTGTATGTCAATTAATTGCTGTTTCTCAATTAATTGTTACTGCCACATACCATTCCCTAAAGAAACTATTGAGCAATGCAACCAGAACTCAAACTAGATCTGTCACAGCTGAGAGGGTAACTGACTGCATTTGCAATTCCTGCTCCCTGTATTTCCCACATTTCTTTAGGAAATGGGGAGAAACACAAGAAAGGTAATTTGAGATAGATATCTCTGTTCCCAGGTCTCATTGCCTAACACTTTTCTTTCTTCTTATTTTGTCAAATTTGCTCAGTGTGATGCTGATAGGTTTTTTAGCCAATGGTCTCAGTGGAGCTTGAAATAACCCAAATGTTTGGATGGGCTGTGTATTTGAGGTGTGATGGGAACTAGTGGAGGATGTCCTTACAGAGCTGTCAGTGATCACTGTTTGTGATTAAAACACTCCTAGAATGCAACTCTTGCAAGCCCATTAGAGAAATGGCCTGCCAAGAGTAAGCCACTTTTTCATGTTGCAGTCACAGTATTCATTTTCCTATTCAGAAAACAGTGCTTTGTTTCTCTCTTCAACAGCTGAAACCTCAGCTTGGTTGTTCTATCATATAAATACAATTTTAATGATTTCTGTAGAGACAGATTCTTCTTGGAACTTTCTGAGCTACAAAGGCACTCAGTGGACCAAAATCGTGCTTTGTTATTGTGCTGTGTCCTATATACTCACAGCCCTATTCACAGCACCAGAATTTAGCTTTCTGTACCTTTGTCTATTTACCTGGCCACCCACCTAAAGAGTGGGAGCAAATAACTAATAGCCTAAAGTTCCTTGCAGGATACCTGGTAGAAATAACATTTACCTTCTTCTAATAAGCAGCAGAAGTTGTTGAAAGCAAATTGAAGCCTGAGGCACTCTTGATTTAGTTTTCAGTGTTTCAAACTACTTTTGAATCTCCACTAACCTTGGAAGACTTCTCAGAGGAATGATTGCCTAAATTAGAATATCTATTTCACATGAAATATTGGGAAAGGAGAGGAAGGGTTATATTAGCTATTTCATTAGAACTTACTCTCAGGGTCTGTATCCCAGCCTGCAGCAGAAATGTCAAGAGGAGCAGCTGGTACAGCACACAAGCCAGCAGAATATTTCCGTCTCTGAAAAAGGCAAGGGGAGGCGCAGGCTGGGGGAAGCCAAGCGAACCGCATAAGATGTGAACATTGTAAAGTAGCCATGAAGGACTGTATCTCAGCAGGGATAGAGCTAAACCCTTTATCTGTCCATTTCTAGAGATGAAGCACCGTTTTCTTTGTGAAATGTACAGACCTTTTATAGTGCAAATGTGCCATTGCTATTGGGCTAATAGTGTGGTTCCAGCAGAGTACACTGTCCACTTCAGCTCTCTGTAATACAAGTAATTATTGGCACAGCTTTTTCTCACCCCTCTATCTTCTCTAGATGCCAAATAAGCAAACCTCTTACCCTATTATGCTACTTAGTGTTACCAAACAACTCTTGCAGCATTAATGTAGAGCAAATTAACTGAAAAGAACAAAGAGGACATTCTTCCATGGATTGTTTCTTATACTTCAGTCTCACAACAGCCTCCTGACTAGGTGAGCCAGCAGCACTATCATTAGGATTTATGTTCTCTGTTATTTATTTCTTTGCCTGCATGAAGTAGAATCCAGGTCTTCCTGGGAACTATTTTGCCTAGTATTTCTTTAAATATTGCTTAACACTAACACATTGTACTCATAAAGTGTGTGAAAGGGCTGAGCTGTTGCTATGCCTTTTTAGCTGAGGTCAGCATGTCAGACTGGTGTGTCTCACTGTAAAGCTGTCATGGTAATATGTCAGGCTTTAGGAAAAAAAAAAAGAAGAGGAAGAAAAACATTGGTATTTAAAAAGGTATGCAAAGCATATAGCAAACCATGGTGCATGCTCACTGCCAGTACATACTGTTTGATCCTAGCGTCATTCACAGAATCACAGAATGTTAGGAGTTGGAAGGGACCTCAAAAGATCAGCCAGTCCAACCCCCCTGCCAGAGCAGGATTCCCTAGACTAGGTCACACAGAAGAGCATCCAGATGGGTTTTGAATATCTCCATAGAAGGAGACTCCACAACCTCTCTGGGCAGTCTGTTCCAGTGCTCCATCACCCTCACTGGGAAAAAATTTTCTCTTGTATTCACATGGAGCCTCCTATGCTTCAGCTTCCAACCATTGCCCCTTGTCTTGTCACTGGGTTTCACTGAGAAGAGCCTGACCCAGTTGTCCTGACAGCCACCCTTCACATATTTAAAAGCATAGATGAGGTCACCCCTTAGGCTTCTCTTCTCCAATCTAGAGAGACCCAGCTCCTCATAAGGAAAATGTTCCACCCCCTTCATCATCTCTGTGGCTCTGTGCTGGACTCTTTCAAGCAGTTCCCTATCCTTCTTAAATTCGTTCAGCCTTATAGAAGGATTCATTAATAAACAACATCCAAAGGGGATAAAGTAAAGTAGTATGTGGCTTTGGGTACTTTCACATGCTAGTGACTGAGCTACTTCCTTTTGATAAGCAGGGCTGTGGGCGTGTGTCTTCTTGTGGCTGGTTTAAGAGGTCATCACCTGTAGCTCCCGCCTCACATGTCCTCTATCCAGCCTAGACTGCTTGCTGAGTTGGTTGTCTGAACATCTCATAACCTCTTTGGGGCCATTTAAACTGATTAGTCTGGTCACTTTGGTGGGAGAGCTTGACAACTGTTTGCCTGAGCACCTTACTGAGAGTTGTGAGAGAACAGTGGATGCCAGCAAGGAGTCAGTGGCAGAGCAGGGTCTGGAAATTTTTCCCTGCAGCTAATCTGTACTAGTAAGAGGTGTCACGGGCACAGTCTTGCTTCTGAACTGAGCGTAAGGCCATTGAAGTTGAGAAGCACAACATTACTACGGGGTGATAATTGTCATGGGCAAGTAAACTGTACCCATAGCCATCTACCACAGCTCGGGCTTGTTTGTGGTTACGTGGTCACAATCAAGCAACCTTACTTCCTGGTCTTGCCCTCTTAAGTCTTGAGCCACTTTCTAGCTACATTCTGTCTGTTCTGTTTTTATTAAATATCCTTACTGAGCTGCGAGGAATCCAGTGTTACCCATTCAAATGCACAAGAGTAACATTGTGTAGGAATTTCTTATTTTACAGAGTGAATTTGCTCAGAGTAAGCATTCATATCACAATTCAGACTTGCTGTACCATAACCAGCATTACAGTGAGCCTTCCCTGAAGCACAAGGCTCTCATTCTGTGTAAAGTCCTGGTGATTCATGGTTGGATGACTGCAGAAAGGCTTTTCTTTTTTATCTAAATTGGAGATACCTGTAATATATTTCTCTGACGGCTGAATGAATTACTTTATGTTCAGTACAAATACAGAACTAGGAGGGCCACTAGGGATCTTTGTCACTGGTTCCACAGAGTCTTGGGCAACCAGGTGATAGACATTTATGGTCCAGAAAGGTCCACTGGGCATTTGCTTTTCCTATGCATTGTCTGCTTTTTGTACAGATCAAATTGTTTGTTACTTTGTTAGTTACTGTAAAATCACCAACTAAGTAGATACTAAGGCTTAGAGATAACAATTGTTTAGCTTGACTTCCTCATAATGCTCATCCTAATGCTCATTCCTGCAGTGGAGGAAATTAATCTTTGATATTAATGTTGTCTATTAAAGGCAGAATTCAGATCAGTCCATTTGCAGTCCTTATTTAATAAGGACCCCTGCTGGTCCTTATTAGATAGATGAAGGACCAGAGTGAAGTTCCTTGTTACTTAAATGAAACCCATGTTTAGCAAAGCTGTTAAATCACAGCTGAAGGCAGACATCTTGATGAATAAATCAGCATTCATGAATAAATAATTGACATGAGTGCTAAAACGAGATTCTCATTTTCATGCTGTTCCTGTCCTTGGCCAAAACTTGAGACAATCTGCATGAGTGGCAGTGGTGGCGCTTGTAGACAAGTAAGGTCAGGTTTCCAAAGGCGTAGATATGATTCTGGCAGGACCAACAAAAGTATCTGTTTGTTGGAGGCTGCAACTCGTTTGGTTTCAAGAGTTCTACAGAGGGACTTGGACAGGTTGGATCAATGGGCCGAGACCAACTGTATGAAATTCAATAAGGCCAAGTGTCGGGTCCTGCATTTCGGTCAAAACAACCCCAGATAATGCTACAGGCTTGGAGATGAGTGGCTGGAAAGCTGCCCATCAGAAAAGGACCTAGGGGTGCTGGTGGACAGCCGGCTTAGTATGAGCCAGCAGTGTGCCCGAGTGGCCAAGAAGGCCAGTGTGGTCAGGAGAAGAGAAGTTATAGTGCCCTTGTACTCAGCTCCTGCGGGGCCTCATCTTGAGTACTGTGTTCAGTTCTGGGCCCCTCATTATAGGAAGGACATGGAGGTGTTGGAGCATGTCCAGAGGAGAGCTACCAAGCTCATGAGGGGTTTAGAGAACAAGTCGTATGAGGAGAGGCTGAAGGAGCTGGGCATGTTTAGTTTGGAGAAGAGGAGGCTGAGGGGGGACCTTATTGCCCTCTATAACTACCTAAAAGGAGGTTGGAGGGAGATGAGTGTTGGCCTCTTCTCCCTAGTAATTAATGACAGGACAAGAGGAAATGGTCTGAAGTTGAACAGGGGAGGTTTAGAGCAGATATTAGGAGGAACTTCTTTACAGAGAGAGTGGTAAGGCACTGGAATAGCCTTCCCAGGGAGGGTGGTTGAGCCGCCGTCCCTGTAGGTGTTTAAGAAGTGTGTAGACATGGTCCTTCAGGACATGCTCTAGCATGTTAATGGTTGTTGCTGGTTGGTGATGTGTTGGTTGTCTGGGGTTTTTTTGTTGGTTTTTTTTTGGGGGGGGGGTTGGTTGGTTGGTTTTTTTGGTTGGACTCGGTGATCTCAATAGGTCCTTTCCAACCGTGAATCATCTATGAATCTGTGAATCTGTTCCGATGAGTTAGGGAACTGGAATGAGCCTTACTAGCACATTTCCTGTAGGACATCAAATAATGTGATTCAGTGCTGCTCTGGGACACATTCACACTTTGATCTAACAGTTAAAGGCTCAGTGTCCCATTACCAGTTTGTTGAAGATGCCTGCCTTTCCCTGTAATTGTGCTGGTTATTCACACCAATGGAACTTTCATGAGCCACCTGCTTCTTGGGGACAATTATTTCCCTCTTTGCATTACCAACCTTAACTAGGTTATGAGTCTTGCAGCATTTTGTGTATGAGGACATGAAAAGTTTCAAGAGTGATGCTTAGGGAAGAATTGTGGCTGCATCCTGCCTGAGAGAAGGGATGAACTGAATCCAGTGCTCGTCTCCCACAAAGGTGATCTGGTATTTGTCTCCCACCTATGCACTACATGGAACACATGAGAACCATTGCAGTCTGCCATCTTATTTTACTGAATATTTCAAATACCTATGGTTATGGGGAAATGCCAATTCTGAAATCTGCCACTTAAATAATACAAGTGGTTTTCAGAGGCTGGGGATAAGGATGCAGCTGCTCCAGAGCCCACAGTGCTGGTGTTCTCAAGAACTGCTGCCAGGCACTTACAATGCACTTGTGTCCTAAAGCCACAGAAAAGGGCAAGAGTCAATGACACCCAGGAATCCAAAGTTGCCATTCATGCCTGTGCAGAGCAGGCAGGCAAAGACTCTGGAATACCCTCAGTAACAAAACAGGGTTCAGAGGGGCTAACGTGATGACAAGTTCTTGCTGTTGTTGCTGTGGTTTTCTCCCTCTGACCTCACACAATTCTTTTGATAAACACCAGTGCCAGTTGCTGTGTGTGAAGGGCCAGCACATGGCACAACATGCATAAATTGAACCAACCCCATCCAAGTCAGTGGAGTTTCACACACTGGAGATTCACAGATTCACAGATGGTTCATGATTGGAAAGGACCTATTGAGATCACCGAGCCCAACCAAACAAACCCAAAAACCCAAACCCAATCAAACAAAAAAAACCCACAAGATGTGCTTTGGATTTGCGCAGTATAAAGCCATTTACTCTCAATTTCACTGCCTCATAACTTCATGAAGTTACCAAAACAGTGGACAGATATTTCCATATTATAAAGTCAACATCTTGGAAACAGAGACAATCCTGGATTCTTGGGGCATGCATCTGCCCCAGCTGATTGCCTGTAGGACTTCTTAAAACTTAACTTCAGTTGCTTCAGGATTTTAAAGTTGTGATATATAGTTTTTCCTCATCCATTTATTGTCCTAAAGTTTTGTTTATTTGTTTTTTTCTGCCCCTTCATGGTACCTGTGTCTCTGACCTACAGATCAGGTATTCTGGACTCTTGTAGGCCAGATTTCAAAGGGGTTATAAAACCTGGAAAAAGCTAAAGGAATTTAGGAGAAAAGACACACTGACATTTTCACAGTCACCGAAAAAAACACCAATATTTTGCAGTGGAGTCCCAGAGGAAGATTATGATCATCCAAAAAAATCTTTCAGGAAATGCTGTTGTTTGCTACAAATTTTAAAAAGGAGAAAAATCTCCCTTCATTAATTAATGAGCACCCTCCCTAGTTCCTCAGTGACTGGCAAGAGCAGATAATGAGGTTGTAGAATGACGTGTTTAACAGAAAAGTAGGCTAAAGTGGAATTGGAGTTCACCTGAGTCAGCCATGCAAAACTCCCTCTGACCCAGCTCAGGGGCTGAAGTGCTAGAGGGACAGAGGGTGATGTGCATGGTAGGTAATGCATTTTGCTCCAGTAATCTTACTGCTCTGAGCATTTTCCGGAGCACACATACAGAGCTGATTTCAGAATCTACCATATAAAGCCCATGATTGGGTGGGTTTTTCTTTGAAATGTTTAATGTTTTTCATATTTTAACATTTTAATGTATTCTATTCAGAACTGTGCTTTTATAAAACATTTCTAAAGCTTTTTCCAATATTTCCATTGACTGCAGCAGGCTTTGGCACAGACTCTTAACTGTACAAAGCCTAGGACTATAAATATAGATTCCCAAGGACTTGACTGGAGGGAGTGACATATGTATAGATTGACTCTCAGATCTGCCAGGACAACATTTTCCAGAAGCAAAAAATGAGAATCATCTGTATTAAATTTATTCACCCTTGGACTTCTTTGGTACGTGCAGGAGGAAATCGCTAGGGAGCAGATGACTTTTTAGTCTGCCAGTGGTGTAAAGTTTGTGCTCTGTCTTTGAGGCAATACTGCTTATTACATTCCTTGGGTAAATTTTACCTCTGATGTAAGGTATACAAAACATCTTCACAACACAGAAGACTGTATTAATAGCATATGGTGAATAAGTCTCTCTTCCTCCATCTCTGGTGACCTTTGGGGCTGGAAGCGCATTTTGGACATGAGCTCTCGGATGGCAGAGTGCTATGTTTGCTCCTGATGTGGCAGGGACACAGACGTGTGTTTAGAGGGAAGTTCTGATTAAGATCATCAAAGTGTTTCCTTTCTTCAGTTCAAACAGACCTGTACAATGCAAGCTGTGCAAGCCAAAAAGCGTGATTCACTGTTTTAATCATTATGGGAAATGGTGAAGGTAGAAAGGAATTACTTGTTTTCCTAAGCATACCTTGAGGGAGATGTTCCATTCCAGCCCTGTTGGCATAGCCTTTCTGGCAGTGCCCACCCATGCCCTTCACCAGAGATTAGATACAGGACCTTGGCCAGACCCAGTACTGATGCACTTCTGCCTTTGTCAGTGGTTTTCTGTAATGAGCTTTGAGTCAGTTTGAGCCAACTACCTGGAGCACAGGTCTGAGTAATTCATACATTCACAGTGCAAGTTAGCAGGAAGGCCCTGGACAAATCTCACTATTGTGCCTCCTCTCAGTTTTCCCATTCGTCAGAGACAATAACACTGACCACACCTGCCTTGGAAGGGTATCCTTGTGGGGCCTGAGTTGTCTGGGAGGGCAACAGCCTCTGCTTGCTGCCACTGGTCCCAGCACAGTTGCCTGGTGGTTACCAAGAGGAGACCATGGCTGGCCAACAGTAGAGAACTTTGAAGATGAAAAGAGCCAGTGCTAACTGATTAAATGTCGGGAGCTGACAGACCTTTGCACAAGCTGTACTTTAGCATTTCCTGATGAGCGGAGGCTTCAAGCTCAATCACCTTCTTCCTCATCACTGAACCAGCTCCTTTTTTTCTGGACTGGTGGGAAGACGAGTTTGGAGGCTGGCGGTAGCCAGCTGCCTGGGAGTTGTTCCACCAACGGGGAGCACTTAGATGGCAGCATGCTGATGGTTTGGAGCTAGAGGACTGTCCCCCCAAGGGACCATTGCCAGATGGTCTGGATTAGAGTATCCCTTAGGCAGTTTTAGCCCCTGCTGGGGTGGTGAAGGGAGCTGGATCTGGGGCTGGACCTGAAAAGGACACAGATGCTTTGCACTGGTTTAGCTGGGAGGGCTTCAGGACAGGAGGGAATTCTCCTTCTGTGCTAAGACTTAGCCCCAGTTTGCCGGTCCTTTGTATGAGGAGGTTGATGAAGCTGCCTGCACAGACCGACAGGGCCTCACCCCTGCCTTTCACCTACCTGGACCCCCTGGGTCTGGGCTCAGGTGTCAGTCTATTGCTCCCATAGTCAAAAGCCACATTCCCCCAAAAGATGTCTTCTTTTACAATGAAGCCTGCAGATATACTCTCCATAGAGGTGAAGACAGCTCCCTGGTTGCTGTAGTGGAGCTCAGTGCTCAACCTGGTGCACGGGTCTGTCATACAGATAGCTACAGTCTCAATAGGTGAGCAAAACATTTTGGACATGTGGAAGGGAAAGGACTAGTTTGGGAAATGAGGCCCTGGGTTGTAATACAGAAATTGTTCTGCCACAGCCTTACTCTGTAGTGTCAAGCATGCTAGCTACTCACTGAGCTTCCTCTGCCTGTCTGCTTTGGCACAGAGGGTGGAGATTTAAAAATATGCTGTTGAAACTCTGCGCTCCTGCACAGGGTCACAGTTTTCAGACGTGTACAGTGTGATGTGATGATGATGGATCTGCTAATGGAGGGAGGAAGGGGGATTAGCAGAGCTGAAGCCTTACTCCTCCTGATGCTATGTGTTTCTAAATCCCATGGCACCACCACAGCCATCTCATTTGTGACAGCTCAGTCACAACTACAGACACCATATTGAGGACTAATAAGTTTCTAGACTGAGACAGACAAGAAGATGGGCTTAAGGAAAATGGCACGGTTCTTGGCAAAGTACCCTGAGCTTTTATAGCCAGTGATGACGTGGTGAGTGGAGAAATTGCTTCAGTGGAGAAATATGAGCTTTAGGGAGGAGTTTAGGAGGCTTGTTAGAAGCATCCTTAAACAGAGAAGGAAAAGAGGGCTTCCAGATACAAAAGGCAAAAAGAAGAGAGTAGGACAAGAAAGAGACGTGGTGGCTGGATGAGAGGTTTCAGAGAGCAAGGACAGCTTGAGGCACTGGGAAAGTGGAAGGGTTGAAGAGTACAATTTATTCCCCACTGAATGTGTTCAGAGCTCATTGTAGAGCCTCATGCAGTCTGAGTATCAGTGTACCAAGGGCTTGCAGCTACACAGGGAAAATGAGTGCTGCATAAATGTAGACTCATTATTCACTCAGCATGTCAACTTGTTTAAATTTCTGTGAGGAGAGCAAGTATATTATGGTATTGTTATCCTATGGGAAGAGTTGTTCATTTTTAATTATAGTTCATGAGAAATACAGACTCTTACAATGTGTCATCTGTTCAAACAGATATATATATATCTTAGGGAAAAAATAATAGTGATATTAAATACTGTTCTTATTTGTGTCAGAACAAAGCATGTGAGCACATCTCCTCATATCCAGCAATAAAATAAGTGGAGAGGGCTAAACATAGAAATGTATCCCACAAATATGTACAGCAGCTAAATGTGAGTCAACAGGACTGATCTGTGCAAATCCCTCAGGTATCTATATGTAAATAGATACCTCACATCCCAAGGTTGACATTCATGAAAAAGGCAATGTCTTGTATTTCCCGATTTTCTTCCTTGTTTTTCAGAAATCACTATTCCTGCATTTGGCAAAAGACAATTTAGGGATAAACCGGGAGCCAAAAAACCAACAGGATTGAGGGGGGCTCTTCCTGCCCACTGTGGATGTTATTCACATCACCTCACTGCTGACTGCTGAGAACTGCAGAAAATGAAGTGTTGCCATCATCCTTTGTCCTGCAGGCAGCAATTTTCTGCTTGCCTGTGGGAAATAATCCTCTTTTAATTTAATTATTCATTTTCCAATTATTTAATGCAGTACTCTGGGATAGCATCAAGGCTTTTGGTTAGTTTTCAAATCACTGCCACCTCAGACAGCAGAGCACTGGGATCCAGCTCCCTGGGTGAAGGGATTTGTTGCCTTTGAGCTGCTGCTTTCATTAGGAGGCATATACCTTCTCCTTTCTCTGGCACATACCACGGGAAGTTTCCATGTATTCTGCCAGACTGCTTAGGTCCCACGGAGGCTTGATCCTGCCTGCCCAAAGTCACTGGCTCTGCCCAAGGACAGCTGAATGGAACACCATCAGGAGATCATCAGTTTTTCTCCTCTTGCTCCCATGAGCACCTTCCTTCCTGCCAGTGCTTGTGCTGTACTTTAATGCTTTCTAGGATAGGAGGAGCAAATGCGAGCCCTCTGTGGAGGCACTTTGCATTGATCCGCACTGGCCTCTTGAGCTAACACAAAGATCATTTCTTGTATCACTGGGGTCTTCACCGAGCCTGATATTCCAGTCTGAGCTATATCCTTGTCAGTCCCTGAACAGCATTGGCTCTGATTTGAGGGGCAGGAGTCAGCCCTAAGAGATTACTGCATGTTCACACAGTATCAAGAAGGAAAACATTTAAAAGAAAAGAGGTCAGTTCTGCTGTCACTTGCAGTTTTTGATTGATGTAAACTCCATTCACTTCTGTGTAGCTAATTTTGGTTTATGCCAGCATAAGTGAGAGCAGAGTCACGCCTTCCTCCTGCAGCAGCTAAAGTGAAAAACATTTCTATTTTTAAAGCTGAAAGTATTTCTTAGTTTCATTTATCATGTGTCACTTTGTTGGCAGTGATGGTGTAAATGGCACAGAGAAGTTAAATGAGCTATTCATGGCCCCATCATAACAGTCATCAGGCATTGCTTGGGCAGCAGAACCAAAGAAGCCTGGATTCCTAGTCAAAGATAAGGCTGATGGTGTTCACCTCTTCCACCCTAAGCTACTAAAAGGGTTTCCTTCTTCTTTAGTGATGTCTGGTTTTGCACTGCTTCTAAATGCTTCATATCTCTAAAGCTCTCTAGGCCTCTGTAAAATTTGGTTGAAAATGGGTGAAGGATTCAAAAGCCGTTACAGGAGTAAGAGGAGAACAACAGCGAGGAAGAGTGGAGAGATTGCCCAAGTGTCTTTTCCCCAGTAAGTGCAACTTAAAAAGGGGATGTGTGTTTGGTGGGCAGTCTACAGGGCTGACAATAAACACCTGCCCATGTGTGGAAACCTGCAGTGACATCACCCAGTCTGGTAGACGTCTGAATAAGAGGAGGAAGAACAGAGCAGCTTCTCACAGTCCTTTCAAGGCCTGAGTTGCTCTCCCTGAACAGCACATCCCCCACCATGCCAATGTGGGACAAAAAGCTTCCTTTATTTTGTCTTCATTCACCTTTATAATGCTTTGCTTATGACACAGGAAGGCAGGATTGAGGCCAGGAGAGAGAGCTGCTGATTCTGGCATCCCTTTTGCAAGCAGGGACAGTGCAAGAATGGCAGGCACTAAGCAAGGTAGAATGGGCATGAAGCTGAACAAGATTGTGTTTCTTCCCCTCTATGTTGTAGTAGATCTGTTGGTAAGGTTTCTCACAGAGACATTTTGTGCCCTCTCACAGGAAAAAATTTCTCTCCAGCTAGGAAATTTATTCCCTGTAAAACTGAACAGGAGAATGAGATGGCAGGAGAGAGCTTGCGGCTGTAATAAAGGATTATTGTCAATTTCTTAGGCTGTGAGCTTAGAGCCTGGCACTCAGGCAGCAAATTTTTTACACACTCCATGATTAAGGGTAAACAAAAGTTCAAAGCCCTCACTGAGCAATGGCTGGTAGTCTCGTGGATTCTAATCTCCAGATGAAGATTTCCTTAGAGGTTCTGTGAGGCAAAATTATAAAGCAAATCTGTGGTACAAAGTTAACCCCAGACCACGATGTTACCCAAATTTTCTAGGAGGTCAGAGGTGAAACAGCTCACCTCCCCATCTGCCAGGCAGAGACAGGGGCCCTTTTCTTCTCTTCTTCACAGGGGGTTGTTACTGATTGCATTAAAGATTGCAATGAGCTTCAAGTGCTAGGGGAGCTATAGGAGTACCACAGGCTACAATTAACCATAAAATGCTATAATTTAAAGCCTCTTGCCTTTCAGTTGCTAATGGCTTAATTAAACAATAACATTTAACAGATGTGCTTTTTCTCCTCCAATAATTCACTCCATCTGTGTCAACATAACTAGGCCCGAATTAGTGCATCAAAATGTAATGTTAATGTCTTACTTCAGTTTTTATGTATCAATGTACATTTACATATATATTGTTTCATCTTGTGATGAGATGAATGCCTACTTAGAAGGAGGTATTGCACACTATGGAGTTTAAAAAGCCTCTCAGTTTGTAGAGTAAGACCAAAAAAAGCAAAAATCCAGAGACAAATGCAAATACAAATACTTTGAAATGAAGAGAAACTTGAGCATGTGTGTATTAAGGGTGTTACATATTGAACTGGAGGATCTGTGGCTCTGTGCTCTTTAGGATAGTGAATATTTTGTTTCTGAAGCAACTTTCCTCCTAACATCACATGCTGAGAAAAAAGCTTGCTGCATGTGAAAACAGATGATCATCTGAATCCCTAGGTTGGAGGAGTGGATAACCTGTGGAGAGATTTGTTGTTTTACGAAGTCACTTTAATAGCATTAGAGTTGAATATAGCTCTCCTGATTATTATTATTACTTTAAAACACCAATACTTGTGCTAAATGCTTTCTCAAAGATACCTGGGAGTCCTTGAAGACCTTGTGGGCTGTGACCCAAATCTTGCAAACCCTCCTGTGCAATGGATGCTACACATGGAAGCAGTCATACTGCTGGGGCAGTGCAGATGAAGGCGAGGAATATATTAGTACCTGCTGGCTCTGTGTTGCTCTGCTTCCTAACACGTACAACCTTCCCCATACTGTGGTCTTGGCCTGCCTGGTAGTCGGGATGGGATGCTGCAGGGTGCTGCGCACAGCCTGTGGCTTCCTGCATAGCTGTGTGACAGGTCCCACCAGGCACTCCCAACCACACTGTCCCCCAGGGAGTCTGCAGGCTGTCCCAGAGCCAGCTAGGCATACGGCAGGGCTGATAAGCAAGCACGGCGTGTTCCTGTCTACTCCTAAGACTGGTCTTACAAGCCGTACAAACTCTGCAGCTGATTCCAGTTGAGTGATGCCTGGGTGAGAACACTCCCACGTCCAGATCCTTTGTTTCCTTACAGTCTGAACAGCTTCTTTTTAATGCTTTTGTTAGGAATTCTTATGAACTGACTGGGTTACTTGACTTTCCCCTAATTTAGTTTCTGTTAATTTAATTTTAATCAGTCTGTCTTCTCAGCATCCTATTAACCTTTCAATAAACTCTTTCTATAAAAGGGGGCTGGGGAAGGAGGCAGTTACATCTGTTAAAATATTAGCCTGTTTTTTGGATTGCTAAACATTAGACAGCAGAAATAGAGTTGATGGGAACAGCATATACCTGCTCCAGCTCTGCCTGGCTTTGTGATTTCTGTACTGGTTTGTATGCTTCTGCACACACGAATCGACTGGTGGCATACCACTCTTGGAGGATTAGAGTTCAGACAAGAAAACAATGCTGGCAGAGTATCATCACAAAGTTAGCCCCTCAGAAATTAAGAGCTATTGAAAAGGACATGTGTTGTGCAACTGTAATTGAACAACACCTATAATACACAGACTTTAATTGCTAATGTAACTGAATGCACATTAATCCAATTCTTATTTTTCTATGGGAGTCTTGCCCTTGTCAGTGCATAGGATAGAAATCCCATTTGATAGCCACTGCTGAATCCAGTATTTTCCCATTTCCCTATCTTGTCTCTCCCTTACCTTTCAGTCTAATTTCACGCTTTTTTTCCCAAGTAATCCCAGTTGTCATTAAATTCCTCATCAGCTTTCCCTCTATCGCTGCCTGCCTGGCACCTACAACCTTTGCAGTCACCCCCAGTGTTCACAGCAGTGACAAGATTTCCCAGGTACCTCAGGGATGAAGTGTGTCCACATTAATCTGCCTCAGGCCAAGTAATCCCCCTGGCTAAACATGGTCACAGAGTGTCTTGTCTTCTACCCGCTGGTCTGCATCATCTGCTCCTGGAGTGGCCAAGGCAGGTCAGTGGAACACATGGTGCTGAGGGAGAAGCAAGCTGAAGCCTGGAGGAATGGAGGACTTCAAAATTATCCTCTGCCTCAAAATTGTCCACCCTTAAACCAAGTCTGTGTAAATTAGAAGCATGCAAAAAGCATTAGTTTGCTGTCTGCAGAAGCATCCTTCACTCAGGTGGGAGTCATCAAACCACCTTCTGACTGGTTCCATGAGGCAGATATCCTGTAGGCATGGCCCAAAGCCACTCTTACCTGTCCAGCCAGAAAACAGTGTTAGCCAAAAATTTCTCGGAGGCTTAATTAAAGTATAAGCAAATGACTAATCCATTGTGAAGCAAAACACTCTTTTCCTTGTCATGGCCACACAGGCAGATCTCAGACCAAGACCTTACCTTCCTGAAACCATGTGCATGATAAAACTTTGTAGCTGGGATTATTTTGCTCACATACTCACATGCCTGAGATTAATGAATAGACAGTTTTTGTCTGAGAGCAAACATGGTGGCAAACCCTCCCTCTCCGAAATGGAATAGGTTTGGAAGGATGTCCAACTGTGCTGCCTTTCATGAGACATGGTGACTCAGGGCCACTATGGTCCACCATCTGCTCCATGTCCTCATCCCTTCACACAGTTGCTCTGAATATCCTCTTGCTCTGTGGTCATTAGCAGGGTGAAAACTGGGAGCTCTGAAGAAACTGTGCCCTTGCTTTCAATCCCAGTATCCATACTGGGACCTAGGGATGTCTGGATGGAGACCCCAGAGTCAGGCAGTGGCACAGAGCCAGAAACTATCACAATACTCAGAGAGGATGAAAATATTGGGGAATTCCACTGAGTTACTGAAGTTCTTACATGTATCTTAACATATGGTCTTATTTTCCAAGGACTTCTACCTAGCCCAAATTTGGGAAGATTTTCACAGGAACAGCAGAAGGCACACCCCAAGGGCCTCTTGCACCTGCCAAATTTCACAACTCTGCTCCAAACCTCGGAAAAACAAAGCTCAGAAAGGTCACTGGTATTTTTAGCCTTACTTTGTAAGGAAATGCAGCAATGCAATTACACCGCTGCTCTCTCCCTTTGCAATCCCAGATATTACATCGGAATTGTTGGCCAGCCTCAGCCAAATTTGACAGAGGAATGGAAGATGCAAAGATATTAAGTTCCTCTAAGCTTCATGAAAATAGGAAGTGGCTGAAGCGGAGGTCCCTGTAACCTCAGCAACAAGAAGGAAGCAGCAGGACCCCAACCTTTACTGGACAACAGATTAAACATCCTTCCTCTGTTTTGGCAACAGGTTGCCTCTGGAATATAGGGAATGTATTTTGGTTGCATTGTATGTTAGCACCTCATAGTCTCTGTAACCAGAGCTGATTCCCCCTTTTCTGAGGAAGGGTCTTTTTCCCCTTATGAAATGTAGTAACTGGAAGAGTCCCTGTAGCGATGCTTTTGGTGCAGCTTTGCAGATGGTGTTAGGGTGATCTCCTCTTGCCTAGTGATGATATTACATGGATGTAGTCAAATATTTGGGTGGGTCTGTGTTAAATAAAATGTCTTCTGTCACCTCTAGAACCCGAGAATTTTTCTAGAATATTAAACAATATTTAAAGAGGGATGACATAATCTATTTGCATCCCTCAGTGTAAATATGGGCTAATTACTTTCTCACTTTAATGACCTCTCACATTTTATGTATTTTATGTAACATCCTGAGATGGTATAAAACATGGCACAAAAATATGAGGCTATTAAGGCAAAGATTTATTTGTAAAATTTGAATGAAGGATGTTTTGTGCCTGAAAGCAAGTTCCCCAGAGACCCTGAATCAACAGCAGGACTCTGCCCTTGGCCCCCAGGGACGAGCCAGGTGAGCACCCATGTCCCTTGTCCCAGAGGGGAAGTCTGTCTGAGTTCAGGAAGCCTGTTGTGATGCCATGTATCGGGGCTGAAAATGACTGCGGTTCTACCTCCATAGGGTGTGCAGTGCCTCAAAATCAGGATTAAAGAGCTCTGCAACTACAAGGAGCCTTTAATAGAGCAACAGGCTGGTCAACAAACAGGAGGAGGAAGAATTTGGGAGGCATCCAAGTGCTGAGCAGGTCCAGGATGGCTGATGCAAATGCCTGTGGGGCTCTGTCAGGATATTCTAGAGATTAAATTGCAAATAAGTCTCTCAGTGGACTAGTTAATCTCATAGGCTAAGTGCAGCCTGGGTTGCCTGCCTTGCCAACATCTTCTGGTCCTCACATGTATGGGTATGCTTGGCTCTGAGTCTTGTTTGATCAGGCACAGGTTACCAGGTGATGCTGATCTGTGATATCCTTTCTTTGTTACTGGTGTATCCCCCAGCATCTGTGTCACCCAGAAGCATTATCAGTGATGATATTAGGTTTTCTTCTAAGAAGATATGAAAAATATTAGCTGAAATGGAGACAAAATAAACAATCCCTAAAGTGGCCCACAAACAACACACACTAGAGAAGATGATTCCTATTCAGAATTTATTTTAAGACGTGGCCATGAAGCAGCTTGTAGTTGCGTAATTTAATTTAATATTGACACATTGATTTCATGACATTCTAGTTTATGAGCCAATGTCACATGGTACCAAGTCCAAGGCATTGTACCTTTTTCAGCAAAATTTATCATCTCATCAAAGGCATCCAGTTAGTTTGAAACAGTACATTTTATATAAACCAGTGTGGATTGACATAATTTTTAGTGACCTCCTTTTCCTTTAATTCTTAGAACACTGTGCCAGCTGTTGCATTATTTGGCCTGTATCTTATCTCACTTTATTTGAATTTTAACCCTGTCCTGCAATAAAGCCCTGAAGCAGTTAATTCGAGGGTCATGTCAGCTTGTACAGATTTACCTGGATAATTTCCATTCTTGTAGCTTTTATTCCACTGCTAATCCAAAAGTAAATGACAAATTTTGAAATACCCCCTGAAATTAAAATTCACTTTGCAAGTGTATTTTGGTTTAATTTAAAGGTTTTCAGTAGAACAAGGGATTAGAACACTTTGCTTGAATAAAAGCATATTTTTTTTCAAAATCAGTACACAGGGCATTTTAATTTGTGTAAAAAGGAAATCCCTAAGAGAAAAATGTTTGGTCAGGACATTTTTGATCAGCTCTGCATAGGATTAATGAGGAGAAGATACATAGCAGTGCTTCCTAAATTACTACCTAACAAAGTCTGATGTTGTATAAAACCCGGGCACCTTGTTTGGTGCCTGCTAGCTTTTTTCCCAGTTTAGCTGCAGTAAGTACCACCAAAAGAGAAGAGAGATCTGTTGTGTGCACTGATAGGTGTACAGCACTGGCATCCCATGGCAGGTCTGCCTGTGTGTCTGGTGGTTAGAGGAAGGGTAAGGGTCCTTTCAAGTCAATTTATTGTAAACAGAGAAGGAGAGCAGTCTGTGTGCTTGGTGTTCATAACAACTAGAGAAATACCAGTCTGTCTGTCCAAAAGAGAAAGGGGGAAAGAGGGTGACTCGATTTTCCTGATTTGACCTCAGTTTACACCACTGTTTTTTACAGCCCCGGAAGAAATAGATCAACTTTTTAATTTAAGCTGTAGCAGTTTATACACTGAAGTCTGGCAGCAGGGGCTCAGCCCCCTGTGTTGCCATTGATGGCAGCAGCAATACAGGCTCAGTGGAGGTGCTAACATCTTGGGGTGTTGAAGAGATTTCGAAAAAGCAATCCCTGTGTTCAGACATCAGCTATTCCACAAGGAAAAAAAATGTCTTAGAGGTTCCTGTTTTATTCTCCTTAGCCAAAGGGTAACAATTTTTGCTACCATAGCACATGCTGCCTCCAAGAAAGTGGGGAGGTTACCAGGGGACTGGTGGGGTGTGGGAGGGGGAGCTGGAAGATTTTTGAGGTGCAACCCTGGAGTAGATGTTGTACCCCTGGACCATAGACCTCATGACTTTTTGCTTAGCTGGCAGCTTGTGCCCATGACTACCGTGTCCTTGATGTGAGCAGGGATTACCTTTTGTAATCAGGTGTCATGAATGGACAGTACTTTTTTTTTGTGGCTGTTTTTCTTATGAAAGAGGAAAATATTCTCCCACTGTGCATTTATTAACATTTTATACAGAGGTAGCATGTCTCAATCTGTGTCTCTATTACAGCCAAATACAAAATGTACTGTTTTCTGTTCTTGCAGTATAAACCAGACGTGTAAGTAAGGGAGGCAAGACCCAGTTCTATGTCCTATGGAAGATTTCTGATTTTTTTTCCTTAAAAGCTGCATGTATTCCTGAATGTCTATCATATTATCACTTGGTCTGATAATGTAGATACTTCATCTCCTTGGCAACACACAACATCCAGCATGGAGTACCCCACAGTCACCAGATGCTGCGGGAATCTCACTGCCCTGGCAAGCAGGATCAGCCCATAGCAAGAGGTGAGGAGCCTGTTAGCAGGGTGCTTGAAAGGGGAGGGAGGTAGTCTATAGCCAGCCTGCCTTCATCCCTCCTGTTCAGCCCCAGGTAATTCTGAAAAGCCAGGAACCACAACAAAATTAACTTTTCTGCTTTTCAGAAATGTAAAAACTCAGTGCAATGGAATAATTAATGCAGCTTATCAAAGGCAAAGATTACACATTAACAAAGGAAGATAAGCATTTAATTTCCAGCCTTATTGCATTTCAGACTTCAATATTAGTTCCAAAGGTGGCTGCAGACTTATTTGCCTTTCTATGTGTGCAAGTACATAATATACATATGTATGATTGCAATCTCCTGCCCTGCTCTAATAAAATACATGATTGCTTTCAGGCCCCACCTCCAGATGCCTAAATTCATTTCACAAGGAACAGATTATTTGTTGTTGGCCTTTAGCAAATAAATTGCCTGCCATCCTTAATCTAGGTAATAAAAGGTACTGCATCAGCCTGCTCATGGTTCTGCATGTTGCATCTGCTTCCGCACAAAGTATTACTGACAGCTAGTTTCCTTGTGCCATCTCCAGCAAATGGAGTGAGTAGGTCATGTAAAATGTAAATCCCCCAGATTTGCTGAGAGTCAGATCCCTTATCTTCCTTTACTTTTGTTATGACAGTCAGTAAATTATTTGCATATATTTGCATTATATATTATATCTGACACGCTCTCTTTTAAAATGCCAGGCATTATAACAAATCGTAAATATACAGGTGCAGTACTTTGATAAACTCACGTTTGCATATACACTTACTTACACAGGAAAGCCACATGTGCACATGACATACACCTATACATTCACAGATCTGCTATCATAGAAACTGCAGGTAAGGTTCACACTGTTCATCCCAATAGGCTTTTCCACCAAGATATCGTACAATGGGACACAAATAAGGCTGGAAAGGTGGAAAGACATAAAAAAAGAGAAAGAATGTCAGATTTTTACATTTGAGGAGTCACTAATGTGATCTCTTTCATTACAGGAGGGCACCAGGAGGCAGGATTGACTGAGCATGGAGGAACATGTAGCCCTTCACTCTTGTTGTTTTCATGTTGGGGACTATGGGGATGTAAAAGGTCCATCGTGGTACAAATGTCATGGTCAGACAATTTCCTTAACATCAGGTGTGAGGCTGCAACAATGAGAAGCACATCACATGTTTTAAAAGTAATCCATCAGGAGGAAGGAACTCCTGAAGATGCTGTAATCTCCTCCTTGGTGTGCATGCTGTGCATCTGTGCTTAAGCTTTTAGGTGGCTGTGAGTGTCTTTGGTGGAAGAGTACAGGAAATTGAAAGCTTCCAGGCTTCTTTTCCTTATCTATCTATCTATCTAATCAGGAGGAAGGGGTAGGAGGTGACAATTTTTATCTGATAAATATCAGGCACATTCCACATTTGACTTACCAGAAAATGCCAGCAAATGTCTGTGCAAATTTTGCCGTACATTGCCTTTGTACTGCTTTTGCTCAGTTCCCCATCAAGTAAACAGCCAGAAAGGGCATGCAATTGAGAGAGAGGCAGGTTGTGATGGGTCTGGGAAACAACCTACAGCAGAGAAAATTGATCAGGGATGGTTCCCAACATTGGCAGACACAGAGAAGTATGGGAATAGATAGTGTATGGGTTTGGTTCTCAACATGCTTCAGTCATGCAATGGGCGGTGGGTAGCTTCTCAAAAGGCAGGAGGTAAAGGCAGTACTTACAAGTAAATTGAAATACACTGATGAGTGCAGGAACAGCAGGGCAAGAGGGGAGGTGTGTGCTCAGCAGGGATGTACTCTCTCCACTCCTCAGGAAAAGAAAGAGCTGCACCTTCCCCCCCTCCAGCCTGTTTCATCTTCCAGGGAGAAGCATCCTTCTTCTACCATGTGAAGCAAGAGGTTTTATCTGTGGCTGCTTCTGAGTCTTCCTCATGTGTAAGGTCTCTTTCTTCTGGGTGTTCTTGGGCATGGGGTGAGAAATTGAGGCAGCGATACTGTTCCTTCTTCACCTGTGCTGTTTTCCAAGTGATGCTCAGCCACAGCCCTGCTGCACCTGCACAGCGGTTTTTCAGTCGTGCCAGGAGCTGGACTGAGGCAACCTGGAGGTGCCATTGTACTCATGGTCATGTCCAACAGCATATCCCCATGGCTGAGCATTTATTATAAGGAAAACAGTGAGACTTTCCAAGTACAGGGCAATGTTGTGCACAGCCTGATAACCTCAGACAGAGCATCACACTGATGTGTGCCTTTCTACCTGTATCTCCATTACCTCATTGTGAGGTGCCTCAGGCAGATCAACATGGCTTGGGCTGCACTGCAGGGCAAAAAAAAAATAGGCAAACATAGGGAATAGCTTCTGTATGAGGATGAACTGAATAGGCTGGGATGTATCAGACTGTAGGACAAGGTTAAGTTTGTGAGAGTCTGTGAAAAAAAGGGAAATGGGAAGGAACTTTAATTCCTTCTCACCAGAATTAAAGTCATAATATAAATTAGGCAGCAGGTTTAAAAGAAGGAGATGGAAAAAAGGGTATTTCAGCACTTAATTGCTCTTTGAGATTGTTGGCACAGGATGGTGTAGATCCCAGGAATTCTGAAAGGGATCAGAAGGCAGCAAGACAAATTCAAGAACGCAAAATCCTTCATGGGCTGCTAAGCATGGATGTCACCTCAAGCCAATGAAGTCCTTGAGCCATCGGATGGGATTGCCCTGGGGTAGACTTGTTTCATGCCTGCACTTTCTTTATGCACTCCCTAGACACCCGCTCAGGCCAATGGGTAGGGGCTGGCAGCCCAGAATGGCTGTTTTCTGTTCTTGCAGCCCGCTGTGCTGTTTTGACATTCCTCCTGAGTGAATCACCTCGGCCAGCTTTGCCTAGAGGAATAAGACATTGCAAGGGCAGGAGCTGAAGTGACCCAGTGTGCTCGGCTCATTGGCCAAGCAAGGAACTTCCTCCATGAGCTACCCAAGTCCCACACTTTGGAGAGGCCCCAGTGTATTTACAGACATGTGGCAGGGGCCACACATGAAGGCTGCAGTTACATGCTAATGAACAGACTGCTTTGCAGATTGCAAGATAATCTACAATATGTTGAATACTTTTGTCACAGGGCTGCTAACTTGCTCTGGCCCTTTTACCACAGTTTAGGAGTAAGGCAGCCTCTGTTTTGTAATGGAATATTTTGCTCCTTGTGAATAGTATGAGCAGCAACAGCACATTTTAAAAAATAACCCCAACAAATTTGTTACGTGTTTCAGAGTTTCTCATCTGGGGTCTTTTCGTGACAGTTCATTTTGCAGCTCTGTGGCAAAAAAAAGTTTCATGAAAACTTTCTGGTATTGCTGCAGCTCTGGGCTGAGAATCACTGAGGCTACATGGAACCCTGAGTTTGGCTAAGCTTGCAGAGACAGGAAGATAGAAAACTTTGTAGCTTGGTGCTCAGACCTGCTGCCTGCTAACGAGGAAGCTGAGTCTAATTTTACAGGTGTAAATTAAACCATATGGGAAGAAATTGTGGGAAAAAAGTAAACCACCCAGGTGAAACACCTAAAAATTGAAGTGTAGGAAAGGAAAGGGGAGGCAGACTGAGGCAGCGCTGTCTGTGAAGAGGCTTTCTGGAGCCTTTGTTGCAAGAGCCCTTGGAGACTCAAGAGATGCTGGGATCCAGCTTTCAAGGGAGATCATTTCCACCACTTAGCAGTAGGGCTTACCTTCAACTTTAAGATCTTAAGATCTAAGAAAAGCTATTTTTCCTTCAGTTTCTGCTGGAGATGGGTTCAGATTGGAAATCTGAGTGCACATTCCAGCTCAAAATGGTTATATAAAAGCAAACCCTGGGTTCCCAGGCTCCAGCATTACCCAGGGCTGCAGCAGCATGCCTGGCCTAGGCATCAGCAATGCCAGGAGTGCCTGGAGCCAGACCTGTAGATACAATTGCATCTTGAGTCCCTTTACTTAAATTATTCTTAATGACAGCTGGAGTTGCCTGTTTATGTAAACCATTCTGATTATCGTAGTTTTACTACAGCACCATTTGCTTTCATGGAACTTTGTGGCCATAAAGATAGTCGTTCACATGTGTGTGCGTGTGTATGTGGGTGTATGGGTGAGGTACCCTCAGCTCTCTACAAGTTGCAACCTCACTGGAGACTATATAATAATCCAAGAAATTCTGAATTTGGAGGCAGTGCACCTCTGCACACTGAGCAGGTGAGAGACCTGAATTGTTTCAAGACAGTGCTTTGAATATTTGTTGAAAGGAGTATCTGTTTCCTGACACCTCTTGCTCAGAGCAAAACCACATTCCATGGCATCAGTTGCCTGATACTGGGAATTTTTCTGCCCTGAAAGCCTTCTACTTTTATGCTTTTTAAAGTTACTAGCATAAAAGAAAGGTTAGGTATTCTTTCTTACAGGTTAGGACAGCTTTTTCTAAAGAAAAGTCTTGCTCCAGCCCAGGCAAGCAGGTTTCTGTTTCTGAAAGTGGCATTAGCACCGGGGCTGGAGCAGCAGTGGGTAACTGCTGAAAACACTGGATGCACCCAGGGCTTAGAGCATCCTGAACAGATCTGAGCAACATCAGCTCTGGTCAGATGAGTGGGTCCTGGGCTCCAGATACAAAGCACAAAGACCTACCATTGGAGAGAAGAGTGAGAGAAGGAGTAAATCTGTTAAAAGAATGAGGTTTTGTATATCCAACAGAAATAACATTTCAGATCTACAATAACATGTAGCATTAAATTAAGCAAAATGTTTGAACTGGTAGTATATCTTGTTGTCATGTTTCTTCTAGGTTTGCTTTGTGCTGAAGGGAAGCTGTCAGACAGCTGAAGCCAAAAAATTCAGGTTTATAAAATAAAAGGATCTTTTAAATTTTTTTGTTATTATTTCAACAAAATAAAATGTACATTGCTTGTTTAAGCATTCCTAACTGGTCTTGGGAAGAGAAACAAAGCAGGGCTCTCTGCTGCAGGAGAAGCAGAAGGCGTCAATGGCAGCTGTGCATCCTTGACCAGGCCAAGCAGGACACAAAGCACGAGCCTACTGTCTGAGTCCTGGAAAAAACATTGCATCCTGAAATGTGCTCAGGTGAAAACACACCCCAGGTCAGAAAGGNCCTTTAGCAGGAGGCCTCAGTGTTTGATAAAATTGTACACATCTCAAAATAGAGCTGCTTTGTTGAAGTTCAGAGTTATTTTTAGGTGTTTGAGATTGTTTTTTGTACCCAAAAGCTCTCTCTAAGACTACGAAGAGGCCAGCTGGAAAGCTTGGGTTTTAGGTTTGCTTTGGATGACCAGCGCTTCCTGGAGAGCTGGGGAGGGTTTGCTCCAGCCCCCTGTCCCCTAGCAGGGCTGTAGAACCAGCAGCAGGAGTACTGGCTGCGTAGGTTCCCCGCATCCAGGGATGGGTCATGGAGCCGCTGCTGGCCCCAGAATTTGGAGAGGGGGCCCCAGGATTTGGAGAGGGAGCCCCAGAACACCCTACTTCTGCAGGTACCTGGTGGTAGCCCCACCAGTCATGTTTTGGGATGTTGAACTGCTGTTTTACTCCATTCTGAAAGGACCAGGATGAAAACATCTGAATCTGATCTTATGGGGATTTTTGATGATTTGTTTTCTTTACACTCCATGCTGACACTGTGCTGGAAGGTGTGGAAGGTGTACTGCCTGTCATGGGGGCTGGCTTGTATCAAGTGGGGCCATGCATGTAGCCTGCGCAGCAGATTTGAGTGATAGTTGCAGAGCTGTGGCCATGCCCCATGTGAGGGTGGGGAACAGAAAGCCATGTTTCCCATCTGCACTTCTCACAGTGATTATTTACAGCCTTTTCAAGAGGTTCCAAAGATTTTTGTAAAAAATGTTCAAAGTCTTTGAATGGGGGCTGGACCTCTGGGAACTCAAGTACTACCTCTGGCAGGGCTTGTGACCTCAGTGCAGGAGTCATTGGGTGAAGATTTACAGCTGAGTTGTGAGGAGATAAAACCAGATTATGGTGATGGTCTCTTCTGGCCTTAATGTGGATGGGTCAGCAAGTAGGAAAGCACCAGGCTTAGCAGGGAGCAGTACAGAGCCTGGCTTGGTAAAGCCAGGGCATGAGGGCTATGCCCTCCTGCAAGGTGGAAGCAAGTGATAAAAGTAGTACCTCCTCCTAAGGACCCTTCACCGGTTTTGGCATCTGGATGAGAATCCACAGAGGACATCAGAGATGGGACCTAATGGATGACAGATAGCGTGGCCCTTCTTTGCACTCTTCCTCAGCTGAGCTTGGAGCTGTGTTTTGCTTGGCCAAGCTGGGGTGTGCAAGGAGATGGGTGGAAGGGAGGAGTTCTGAAAGTCCATCGTGGTAGCCTTGCTTTTACAGACAATTAATAATGAATCACATCTGATCAGACTGCAAACTGAGGGTTATACATTGCCAGAGAAGGGAAACCCAGCAGCTATGCTGTCTTGCAAGTAGATGACATGGAGAAGTGGAGGTTCTTAATTAGAGTTTGAGGTTTATTTTAAGCAGGGGACAAAAAGTACTATGGAAAATCGACCCAAGATGCATGCCTGGAACCATGATTTTTCCCTGTGTGTTTCTGTGGGGCTGCACCAGGTTGTCACCTAAGACATGGTGTGGGTTCCAGCTCTATATTTATCACAAGGTGAGATAAGCCCTATGCTGCTTGCATGTTATGCCTTCTGCTTTGAGGTTACTACCCGCCAACAACAAGCAGGATGTTTTCTGTAAAATAGACCTGGTTTTAGAGCAGGAAGCCAATTGCTGCCTGACTCCCAGTTATCTCTGAAAGGGTAGGCAGCTGCATACCAACCCTTCCATAACCAACCAGGGCAGGTGATGGGAAGGCAAAAAGGACGTCTCAACTTTAAACTTTTCCCTGAAGCATGCCCAGGTGACTCACAGCAGTAAAAGCTGCTCCCAGCATGAGCCAGGTGAGGATGGTGCTGGCATGGGTCTCTGGCCGCCCACAGCTGGTGTATTTCAGCCCCGTGGGAAGTGTGCTGCTCCAGCTCTGGCTTCTGCAGCAGACATGATGCACCGTGCATCTCCTCATAGTGTCTGTGGGCTACTTTTTTTCCATTCAGTGCATCCAAAGAAAATACAGCCCAGCTGGACTAGAAGGTCCTCTGCACCATGATGCCCTTGGGCTGCAAATATCCCCTTCTCTGTCAAAGACCTTCATCCAGGGCTCTGCGCTCCCCACTGCCCTGGGAAGCAGCTCCCACAGCCAATGACGGCATTCTTGCCTTCTGACCCCCCTAATGCTGGCTCCTCAGGGAGACTGGATGCTGGGAGGAGGGATTGCACTTTGTCCATCTCCAGGTACATGGCTGAAAGCTGGGGTGAAGCGGTGCCCCAGCCAGACATGGAGCTGCCTGGCCTCCAGTTCCATCATCTGGGAAAGGCAGCAGAGGATGCAGGCTCCATCCCTCCCATATGTTAAAGTACAAAACCATCTAGCTGGGGTTGGGTGCTTCTTTTTAAAACAAATAGTGGAAAGAAAAGCCATGATTTGAGGCTAGTTTGGGGCTCTCTGCCTCCTGAGGGCTTTATCTCACTAGATTTTTGGAAAGCATGAGGGAAGGTTTCCTGACAGGTTCTCCCTCACCAACAGGTGGGATGAATGGCTCAAGGTGCCAGACAGAACCAGCAAGACAGTGATGGCCTTTCTGAGTGGGAAGGCTGCAGGCATGTGTCTGCATAGTGCAGTGAGCAGTTTAAAATTCTACCTGTCCCTCATACTGAGATCAGGACCAGGCCCCCAAAAGTGGTGATGGGAGGGGAAACCTAAGTGTGTAGTTCAGAACCACCATTGCACATCTGTCTTGGCTATTGCACAGCAGCCCCAGCGTTGTCCTTGTACTGACTTAGAAAGCAGTCTGACCTAGCCTGAGGACATTAGACCTGTCAGGGCTGATGGCCAGACAAAGCAAAAGGCAGCAAAAGTGAAACTCACAGTCCCACAATGTATTGAGAAGAGTGGAGGAATTAAAAATGAAGATGCATCAGGGAAGCAAAAACTACCACAGGGAGAGAAATGTCTGTATAAATAAAACTAATTGCCCAGTGTGGAGGTGGCTCTAGTTTTGCAGTTTGTATCTTTTCTTCCAGGTTATACCTATCCCAGATTTCAGGAACAGCACAACTTCTGCAAAAAGTCACAAAGCAGACCAGCAACAATGGGAGAACTTCCCCAGAAGCTTCTCTTGTGCCTCTGAAAGAGTTGCATGGCATGACCTTGACAAACATAGCAAATAGAGTAACCTTGCAGCAGGAGCAGGAAGCCAGCAAGTTCAGCAGCAGCACTTGCTCCTCTCCAAAGGCTCCTGAAAAAATTCAAACCCTGATTCTGTGAAGGATGTGAGGGATCCTGATTACTAACACACTTTCCAAAATCATGACTGGGAAATCACCCCCTCATATGAGAGAGAGCATGGTGAAACAGAAGCAGAGGGAGAAAATAAGGAACTGGGATAACTTTCATCAGGAAAATTTATTATTTGCGTGATAAATTCGTTAAGAAGGCTAGAGGTGTTTGATGCATGCCTTAATGATCTGGAAAAAGAAGTGAGCAGTGAGGTGGCAAGCTTGCAGATGGCCACAAATTGTTGCAGTTGCTTGGTATGAGGCTGTGAAGAGCATTTTTATGGTGAAGCCCCTGCCCAGGAACCTGGCCTCTCATTTGGAGCAGTGTTGAGGGTTCCCACTCATTTGGGGCTTGTTGGTGGCACGCTTTATGTTCTGGCTATAACACACAAGGCAGTGTGGCTTCAACTGCCCTGTCAGATGGGGCCTAAAGTAAGATATGACAGCAAATTTTGGAGTCCTCTGCCAGCTGGAGGACATGCCCTCTGGGGTGCATTGTAAGTGGAGTAACAGGCACAGGGGACAGCTGTGAGGGCAGACGGGGAGCTGGGGATAAAGAGATGGAGGTTTTCCTAGGCACAACCTTTCAACAGAGGTCTCAATGACAGGGGATCCTATGCTCTTATTTCCTTAACTCCGCCCCCTTAAATCCACTCTTCATTTAGCAGAGACAAAGGAGCCTGCTGCTCTTTTCTAAAAATCAGTGAAACTTTCACCCAAGGCTGAATTTCAGTGCACCACTGGGAATCAAAATAAGCAGTTTTGCTGGACCAGAAGTGCTTGCTTTCCCACCTGTTCCCTATACAGTTGAGCAGTGACTGAGGAGGTGTAGGACAACACTTGGAGCAGGCTGCTTCTCTCCATCTGTGTATCTACGGTGGCCCCTGCCATGGCCCTGAGCTCTGTCTGAACTGAATGTGTGCTCCCCTCCCTGACAGTGAGTTCCTGCATGTTGCACATTGCCAAGTCCAAGAAATGCAAAAAATCGTGTGGAAATACAATGCATAATCAGAGCTTAGTCATAAGTATGAGGAGGAACTTTACTTTGAGAGTGGTGGAGCACTGGAACAGGCTGCCCAGAGAGGTAGTGGAGTCTCCATCTCTGGAGACATTCAAAACCCACCTGGACACCATCCTGTGCAACCTGCTCTAGGTGAACTTGCTGTGGCAGGAAGGTTGGACTAGATGATCTTCAGAGGTCCTTTCCAACCCCTAACATTCTGTGAGTAAGGAACCGACATGGATTTCATCTCTATCTCTCTATCCTTATCTCTACCTGTAACCAATATATTTATATGGAGTGGGTATAAGAAACAGTCATGAAATATTGGAGAGAAGAACCAAATACTCTGTCACAACATATTCTTTGATTTTGCCAGGCCTGTGTATAAAATGGAGATAGTGCTTCACATGGTGATGGCCTTCTAGTCAGTTTTTGTAAGATGGTTGGACATTGCCAAGGTTGCAGCCACAAAAGCAGACAACAGAGTGACACTGTGATCCTTTTAATCCGTCTTATTAATCAAAAATTTAAATATAAGGTGTTCGAGATGTACTGAAAATAGAATGGAATAGAGGCAGGAAAAGGAGAAAGAGAAGGAGAGGAGAGTAGAGGAGAGGAGAAGTGGAAATTTGACTTCTGCCAACAATAGATGCTAGAGCCTCCCTCTGGAGTAGCTTTAAATCCTGAGGAAAACAGCATCATAAGCCACTTCCTCTTAGGCCAGTAAACAATAACTGCATGCTAAGCATCGACTGCATCCAAACACAGGCTTAAATGAACTACACTGAACTGTGACACCAGCATCCCCACATTTCCTAAAGATTTTTGTCAATCTACCTTAAATTCAAGACCTGACTCAGCAAAGCAGGGAATTTACACTGACTAAAATCCCAATTTCAGTGAACTTAAGTATGTGCCTGATGAACTTAAGCATGAGCCTGATGGACCAGACTCATTAATACAGCTGTCTATAAAGCAGAAGAAAACACCAAGTCTTGTAACACTTCCAACTTACTTAAAGATCTTACAGTGTATGCACTAAGATGCTGTGCTGAGTCAAACCTAAGAAAAGCACCTTGTGATGCTGCAGTGGCTGTGTTAGATGTTACTGTCTTGTACATGGAAGGACCTGTCAAAACTCAGGAAAATGAATTGTGTATAGCTTTGAAAAACATGGTTTACCTTCACGTTTTCACATATGTAATGGTGACATGGCAGCAGCAGTGAAGTGATAAAGCTGAGTCTCCAGGAAAGAAAGAATAAATGTTTATAATTTACAAGCTGTAATAATAATAAATATGTGAAGTGTATATTTCTCCTCTACCCAGTTAGAAAATGACTACACAGGAATCCTCACCAGCAATTGGGACTTTCCTAAATAATTACCAAGTCAATCCACTCTGAAACCTCTGCCATCTTCAGCATCTCAATAATTAAAAAGGCACTACTTGTAGATAATGGTAAAGAGAACATATGTTTCCTCATGGAAGTGCTTTCCTTCTTCTTTTGCATCATTTCCACTGCCTTGAGCCATGCTGTGTCTGAGTCTTTCCCAGTTATGCTAGTGCACCTATTCCAACAGGTTGCAGAGACAAAGCCTGGTGAAGTCCCACATCCTTGAGCATGTGAGGGACGTATCTGTAGAAGCAAATCTGGGTTTATTGTACTGAAGGTGATCACTGTCATTAGCTGGAGGGTGAAGTAGCAGCATGTTCTCAGTAAGTTGTCTTAATACCCTTATCCATTTTCCTGCTGGTGCCTGCCACTTGAATGCCAAGCAGGATGAAACATGCAGCCACATGCCCAGGCTGGCCAGGGGGGGAACCTTCAAAGCTTTTCACACCTCAACATGGAGGTAGCTCACAAACAAAACTGTGACTCATTATCTGCTCAAGGTTTCTACACCCTTAGCCTCTTGAATTGGTCTGGGGAGTGCTCAGGCTCTGCATTCTCCAATTATGAATTTTGAGGGATGCTCTTTCAGGAGTGAGAATCATCTGCTCAATGGTGCTATTTTGTTTTCCTCTGACATTATAGCTCTTCTGTGGCTCAGTTTGCTTCAATCACTACTACAGCCACACAATATGTTATCAGCACTCAATAGCCACAGCCATCTCAAGGTGAGATAAAAGATAGAAATATTAATGCATCATTGTTATTTTGTTTTGGGGCTTACAAGAATCTTAATCTATAATAGCATCTCAAAAAGCATCATGGATACTTCCGTTTAAAATTTGTGTTTTACACTGTAAAATGAGATTGTTGGGTTTTTTTGCCAGCATTTGACACAGTAAAAATGACTACAGTAAATACGCTAGAGGTCACTGAAAAATTTTGTCAACAAAATGGCAAACATTTGACACCTTTAAAATGATTTTTTCCACTCAAAGCTTAAGATTTCTGATATCATGCTATTCTGGATTTGCAAAGAAGATAAACAGAGCTGCTGGGTTTTGTCTCAACAAAGCTCAGTCCTTGTGCACTTGATAGACAGCAGCATGGGAGAGCCACTGTTCATAAAATCATTATGGTTGTAAAAGACCTCTAAGATCATCAAATCCAACCATCAATCTATCACCACCATGCCCACTAAACCATGTCTGCAGTTTTATGCTTTGTTGAGCTATTGGTGACTTATTTCTCCATTCCTGAGTGGCACATGAAGTGGCTATTCCCCTTCTGGAAGCAAATGTGAGCAGGTTCAAGCTTAAACTGTCCTAAGTCAGCTGAATACTAGAAAAGGGACACAACAACCTCTCCCCCTGTGGTGGCTGGCCATCAGCACCTCAGACCCACATCAGGTTGTCAGGCTGTATGACACAAGGGGTACCTGGGCTGGGGAGCAGCTCTGCTGCTTGCACCCAGTCTATGGCAGAGGAGCAATGAGTGGCCCGAGGACCCTCATCCTCAGTGTATGAAACCTGACAGCTTGGCTGACCTTCCTCCCATGGTCCTTGGCCTGACCAGGTCCAATTCGACCTCCAATTAAAGCTGTACAGATGCTTGCATCCTTCCTAAGGCAATGAGGGGCTAGGTGAGGCAGGAATAGCCTCATTTCCCTTACATTGTTTGGATATCCTTTGGCCTGGAGCGGTTGCACAACACCTGCCTTCTGGGACAGTCAAACAATATCTGTCAGCCTGCCTTGGCCATGCTGCGGGGAGTGTTTTCAAAAGCAGGCAGGTGACATAGGTGCTCATGTCATCTTGCAAATCAACAGAACTTGTGCTCCTTCAAAAACTTGCACTCTGCATGAGACAAGGCCTTTACGTGTTTTTAAAGCCACTCAAGAAGGACATAAATATTTGGGTATGGTCAGCCCTATTTTAGATAAATAAACTACCTACAGCGACCCTCAAAGATGCTCACATCATGCCAAAGATCAGTAGGGGGCTGAAGTCTCCTCTGAAGGTTACTTTTTTGATCTGTTTGCTGTTCTGATCCCTCTTTCCTCCTCCTCTTCAGCCCCTGCAGAGAAAAGTGGTGACATGATTTATAGATGCATTTCAAGGTATTTGAATATTTCCAGCCAGCTACCTTGTTCTGCTACCTGCTCTGACAGCTGCTCTGCCAAGGGGTCCCTGAACAAAGGCTCAGGACAAATTAATCCTTATCTTCACTCCAACAAAATGTTTAAAAAGAATCACCTCTTTCTTATATTTTTTCCTTGTCTTGTTATTTTGTTTTTTCCCTCGTGCATTAAGCGTTAAGCCCACCAGAGAATGAATGAATGTCAAGGAGGTAAGGTAAAGGTGGAATATGCAGCAAGTTTTTCCCAAAGCTATAATGGAAATGCCTTCAGGGAGGTGACGTTGCAGCAGATAACACAGACACACCATCACACACCATTTTTTAGAAATAGGCACATTTACTGAAAAATGCCTCCTTTGTGGGCAAGTTTCTAAAGGTCCATTCAAGTTCATGCTGCACATGCTCTTCCAGCAATTTCATACAGTGGTTGCCTTCTTTCTGTTAAAAAAGGAGATGCAGCCAGAGTTCAAGGGTGCAACAGGCTGGGAACACTGGAAAGTTAAAGACACAAGCTTTGCTGTGAGGAATTGATCCCTTACTGTCAGAGAAAAGAGAAACATGTTTCTAACCGAGGACAGAGACAGAGAGGAAGAAACAGTGTCTATCCCATCATAAACACTGCCCTCCCTGGCCCCCTCCTTTCCACAGTCCCCCAAAACAGGGGAACAACACCTGGGAGTTACAGGACATACTTGAGAGCTGGGCAGGGAGAAATTTAATGAAATTCAATAAGGCCAATTGTCCAGTTTTGCACCTGGGAAAGACCAACCCCATGGATCAGTATAGGTTGGGGGCTGAGCTGTTGGAGAGCAGTGAAGGGGAAAGGGACCTGGGGGTCCTGGTAGGTAGAAGGATAACCATGAGGCAGCAGAGTGCTCTTGTGGCCAGGAGGGCCAATGGGATTCTGGGGTGTATTAGAAGGGGTGTGGTTAGTAGGTCAAGAGAGGTTCTTCTCCCCTTTTATTCTACCCTGGTGAGGCCTCATCTGGATTATTGTGTCCAGTTCTGGGCCCCTCAGTTTAAGAAGGATAGGGAACTGCTTGAAAGAGTCCAGCACAGAGCCACAAAGTTGATTAAGGGAGTGGAATATCTTCCTTACGAGGAAAGGCTGAGGGAGCTGGGTGTCTTTAGCTTGGAGAAGAAGAGACTAAGGGGTGACCTCACCTATGCTTTTAAATATGTGAAGGGTGTGTGTCAGGAGAACGGGGTCAGGCTCTTCTCAGTGAAGCCCAGTAACAAGACAAGGGGCAATGGTTATAAGCTGAGACATAGGAGGCTCCATGTGAATACAAGAAAAATTTTTTTACCAGTGAGGGTGATAGAGCACTGGAACAGACTGCCCAGAGAGGTTGGGGACTCTCCTTCTCTGGACATATTCAAGGCCCATCTGGATGCGTTTCTGTGTGACCTGGTCTAGAGAATCCTGCTCTGGCAGGGAGATTGGACTAGATGCAGCAGGTAGTGGCACAGATACCATAGGCACGTAGAGTTTGATGATGCAATGGGAAGAAAGGGCTTGGTTGCCATGGGTGTCCAGTTAGCAGACAGCAGTGAGCTGGACTACCAGGTGGCATGGCAAAAAAGCTTGACAGTGGCTGGTACAAGAGGTTGAGATACCATTAAAAGAGGGGTAAGTGAGCTGCTGGAGGGCAGAGCCAGCAAAAGAGCCCAAAGAAGCAGCTCTGCCAGGGTGGCAATGTGCACAGATGCTCCTGCCAGCTGGTTGTGCCACTTCTCTCATCTAAACACTATGATCACATCTGCTGTAAGTGAGAGGCAGACTGTGAGCATAAATGTGGCTTAGTATTGTGGCTCCAAGCAGAGGTGGAGGAGGCTGCAGGAACGTGTCGGTGGACTTAGGGCGCAGAGGAATGCGAGGAGGAGACATTTACTCTCTTGCAAACAAGTCCTCATATTAACTCTACAAGGGTGATAGTCAAACAACAAGAGGCTATCAAGTTTTTGCAGAAAGCACAACTAAGTGATGTCAGCTGACTTGTGTTTTGTATGTAAATACTTCCTTTCTCTGACTATGGTGGTAGCCCTGCTTTGGGGTCATCTACACCTAGAATGCTTTGACCATCACTAGTGCCAAACAACAATATAATCGTTACTTCTGTCATGACTGAAACCCACTTTTCCTTCATCTTTCTGAACTGTGTAATCACATGAGAGCTAAGAAGTGTGTTTTGTTTTCTTTTTTTGTGTGATAAAAAACTCAATGCTGCCCTCTGTCAGAAATGCAGCAGTACTGGTTTTAAGTTGCTTGTCCTTAATTAGCTAGTACCATGTGTTCTTTCCACAGCACAGCTTTTAACCGTAAATCCCCCTCATCATTTCTGAGCCGGCTCATAAAGGCGAGGAGGTGATCCAACTGCTTTCCCCTGAGCTATTTCGTGTGCTAAACATCTGACAGTGATTAATAATGCACCTCGGCTGCTCAGCTATTTATGGTGATGGCTGACCAAAGGATGAATAAATGAAAAGAAGATATATGACTGCCTAGGTAAGAAAAAAAAAAAAAAGAAATGGTGCTGTTACTTCTTGTGTTTAGTGCAGTTTAATTGGAAGAAAACATGGGTGCACTTCTAAATGCTGATGAACCTAGTGTGCAGGGTAACTTCTCATTTCATGAAGGCCAAGCTGAAGCAAGCCCCCCTAGGTATACTGGGAGAAAGACAATCCCCCAAGTCTAGTACAGCCCCTCCAGCTGGTGTAGCTTGGTCCCATGGAATGTGGCTGTAAAATGTGCTTATAGTGTTGGTGTTGCTCCTGCCTGCCTGGAGTACAGGGCTTGTGCCATCTGGACTTATGCCCAGGGGCAGGTTTAACACATCAGGAGAGGCAATTGCCTTTAAAGGGACAAATTACAGCTCTTAGAAACACATCTATCAAATAAATGGCTAAATCCAGAGCTGTTTGGTCCTAGCTTACTGTGCTGTAATAGAGCAATCAAAAAAAAGAGTGCTGTTACAGGGGATGCTGCCTGGCTAAGTCACCCCTTCTAGGACACTTTTTCCTTGGCACCATGTCCTATAAGTGCATAAATCAGTCTCTGCAGGTGTGTGACAACCATGGAGGGGTCAAATGGCCAAGAGAGTGATGAAAGCCTCCCTTCTCCTTGCACCCCAACACACCTCACACTCCTGCTCGGGTCAACAACGTGCAGTCCCTTCACATTCCTATGATGAGATGCTATGGAGGACCCAATCTTGTGGGTAACCTGCCTGCAGCCAATGCAGGTCTGCTCTCAGATGCTACTTCAGACAGCATAGTCATGCTCTCCAGCATGGGCTGTCAAGGACAGCAGCCAAGGGAAGGAAATCTGCACTTGTTAAAGACCACATTTGGTGTGGAGCCACAAGCACAAAGCACCAGGAAGCATTGCTTTTCAGGCAGGTGTTGCCCTTGAGAAAGTGCAGAGGTCTGGGATGAGTTTTCCTGAACACTGACTGAAGAAGTTGCAGATATCACTTGGTTTCACAATAAGTCACTGAAACTCAAGAAAGGCAATTCATGAGGGAAATCAAAAGGAGTAATTAAGAGAACATAGTAATTAAAAATGTATCCTAAGAGATCCTGTACGTGACATCTGCACCAGATGGTGAAGCATGCCTCTACCCACTCCAGGTTACATGAAGTCTGAGGACAGCTGCAGCCACAAAGTTGCCATGGTTACAGATGCACAAAACTGAGATCAATGAGACGTCCTGCTCTGTCATGACCACAGCATACATCTTCAAGCTGCAACTATTTAATTGACTCTGAATCCTTTAATTTAAAAAGAAAGAACCCTAGAAAGTCCTGATATATTCAGGGATGTAGAAGCAGACAGATTAGAAATTTTAATATATACATATGGTATAGGCTGTGGGGAGACATAGCTATTATGTATTGGGCTGTAAAATGAGGCACTTATTACACAGTCCTCATTCCATGTGCAAAACTTCTGCTTAGATTTGTTTATATCACCCTCTGTTCTGAATGCATGCATTTAAGACACTGATGTGTTACGTGTTTGTCTGCCTATATGCTAAGATGTAGTTGTAATACATCCTAAACCCTACAGACTATCACATGGTAATTAGCAAATTAACCATACATTAGTTTCCATCAAAAGCAGATTGGTGCCTGATACAACCTCATGTGGCCTATCAGAGTGGAGATGAAGAGTGTGTAATAACCACTTGAATACATTTTCCATGCTATTTTGCTGACATAAAACATAGTGATAAAAGCATAAGAAAGCACAGAGGGTTTTAACATCATAGTGTTTACTCCACATGACAAGGAAACAGGATTTCGCTGTCTGAATTCATTCCCAAGGGCACACTGGTACGCAGACGTGTTTTTAGAGTAGTGGTAGTAAAATCCAACCTCACTTTTCAGAGTTCTTAAGGTGGCTTGCTATTTTTCAAAATGCTTTCTTCTTCCAGTGCTGAAGGATTCCCATGACAAAGTTAGCAGGCAGTATCTTGACTCTATAGGCAAGTCTATAGGCAGGAAAATGTTGTCTGGAAACACAGGCTGTGTCTACAGTGGAAAATAACTCACCTGAGAATATGGCTAGAGCCAAGTCCTAACTCTTGCCCTGAGGCTCCCAGCCCACAGGACTGTATTGACCTTTCTTGTCTGGGTCACCAGAGAGCAAGAATTTTTGTGGTAGTGAGGAGGCTGTTTGTCTCTTGTTGAGCATGGATATACATGGGACAAGAGAATTACATACTCATACTTTTTCACAGAGGTAGCTTGTAGCTACAATTTAAGGCTTGCTGAAGGTGTGTGGATGGAGGTACAGAAACTTCTACTAAAACACAGAGTCTGCTGCATCTCACCAGCAGATTACTGGAGCACTCTTCTGAGTTTAGGCTGGCTCTCAGCATATGTACCTGAGTAGCTGGCCTTGCTTCCGGGAAGAGAGGGAACAAAACATCAGCCTCTTTGATCAAAAATGTGAGCTTTATTTCTATTTTTTAATAAAAAACAGGTTTGTAATTCCTAAGCTATGGATATGGATATGCAAGATAAAAGGTAAAACTGTTTTCCTTGGAAGCACTCAAAACATCTGCACTGGAGATAATAATACATAGCGACACAGAACAACAGGATTTTCAGACACTGAATTTAAGTAAACCTGTTACAAGCTGTGGTTTGTAGGCAATGAAATCACTGGCAGTATTTGGCTGTAAACGATTATAATTATTGGCAGTATTTGGTTGTACAGGATTATAACTGCTGGGCTGGTAATAGGACTTAGGCATTACATAAACCCTAATTAGAGAGTCATTTGCCTACTCGCACATGATTGCACCTTTGTCATGTCACATTGCCATCTTGGTTCATTTTCCCTGGAAATAAGGTGACCAGGGTCTGTAATATCCCCTGTGATATGTGCCTGTGAGTGTTTTGGTGTGAGCTGTGCTGTGTGGTGCCCCTGAAGCTCACACTCAGACTGTGCACACAATTACCTTGGTCTAGATGGGACAATCCATTGGCTTCTGTGGCAGCTGAAATGGGTGCCAAAAATTTAACTTTCAGCTACTGGGGTTCCTTCAACCTAAAAATAAAGGTCTTGCAACCAGCCTTTTCTCAAAATCTGATTTTTTTCTGAGCAGTTACTTTCCTCTGCGCTACCCAGTCATTTGATTGTACACAGCATGAAGCCGCATCTGTGCTCCTCAAACGTGTTCTTGCTGCTTGTATTGATCAGTCTCGCTGCCCTTGCTAGCTATTTGAGACATCACTTTCCCCTTGAATTGTTCAAGTATCAGTAGGGGGCATTATTGTCTGTGGCTGCATAGTCTCAGAGGACTCCCTGTGTGTGATTCCTTATTTTATTCTAATGCAGACTGTATCCATGAACAGATTGTGTGGTGACTAGAGAACTAAGCTTACTTTGGTGGGTAATCCTACCAGAAATTAATGATCCTAGTACAAAAGCCACAGCTGAGAGGCTGGGACCATAACTATCACACTCACACATTAAATCTACTATCTATTTGAAGAAATGATCTGTAGAATAAATCTGTCTGTTAATGCTCCCATCAGCAGAATTAGACATCTGTAGCTCAGATGAGTTTTGCATGCACCTTCTTTGCTAGGCTAAAGGAATATAGTCTACTGTAAGTTAGATTCAAAGGTGGGAACATGCCTCAAGGTTTCCATGTAGAAGAGTGGAATTTTGCAATTTTATTTTTATAGCACTTAGATTTTTAAAAAAGCTGAGATCCCATTTCCCTCCAAATTTTCACAGTGTGCCAGCATTCAATATCTCTCCTCTGGTCAGATTTTTTTTCACTAATCTTTGACTTCAGAACTAATAAAGTCATGTTCAAACATAACCTACAGCACTGCTCTGACATGAGCTTGTGCTTGTGCTCTGGATCTAATTCATTCATGTACAGAATAAATAACAGAAGGATCTGTGTACAGCTAATACCCTGAAAATAGGACTTATGGAGTCTCTTTGCATATTTTGGCCCTGAGACCACTTAAAGCGGGTGAGTTTCAACTCAAAATTGGACTTCATCTTCTAGCTACAATGTGATTTTCACACATGTGCTTTACTACTTAAAAATTTCCATTATAGCCCTAGGACAAAAATGCTAATCCAATAGCTTTCACCCTTCTAGAGTCTCTGTCCCATCTCACTCCTCAGCCATATTCTAGGGTCTGGTCTGGGTAAAAATACATGCTTCAACGAAGGCTTGAACAGTTGGCCTGGTGCCTCTTTAAACAGTTGTGCTTTTTGCAACTAGCCATTATGAAAAAGTTGGATTTGTTTTAATTGCATATCCTTCTTTATGGAATAACTTAGTCATTCACTCCAGGAAGTAACAAAGACTCTTTCTTTCCTCCATCCCTGCTCCAGTACTCAGGTAAGACTTGTCAGATCTGCTACACACAGTGTGAAGTAGTGCAGAGGATTATTCAGTCTCTTAAACTGGAATGTAGCTGGGGACACCAGCCTCATCTAGGGCACCTCAGGAAATGCCATCAGGAGTAACCCCTCAGGCCATCTCATCTGGTGCTCTTCCCATGAGAAAGACCAACACCTTCTGACTTAGAAAAAGAAGCAAGAAGACCTAATAGTGCTGAAACAAATGTTAGCTTTGGTCTGGGACCATGAGGACCGGCACCTTCTAAACACTTTGGATGGTATGTTTCTGGTGAACATAACTGTTACAGCTGTCTGTATGGCAGTGACTTCTTTCAGACTGATAATAAAGAAAGTCAATGATCAAGACAGGAGAATACTAGAAAGCTGCAAACAATTCACACATTGAAGTCAAGCTCAAGTGAAAGAAGCAATTTCCAAAGTATTGGTTTGCATTTTTATGGTATTGTATGTATCCCATACAAAGAATTACTCACTCCTGGCACCATTCTTGCCTGTAAAGTGTAGTAATTGAAATTACACTTCCTACATAAGTCCAGCACTTTACCTTAAACAAACTTACCTGAAAGGAACTGTTTTTGATTAAATGTTTGAGAGTTCATGATAGCCATCAGGTCTAACATCAGTGTAAGTGTCCCTTCACATGACACATCATTTTTCTGTGTGGAAGATTAAAGCTCTTTCACTTCTGTACTGGTGCTACTCCAAGAGATAATCAACACACTAATGTGAAGATGTTCTTCTGACGTAACCTGTTTTATACTCCACACAGCGGGCTGATTAGGTTTTCTGTGAAGAAAATGGAAAAGACTCAGTGGATGCCTGAAGTACTGCATGTTTGTTATCCGCCTCAGTCATTGTAACATCATATGAGTCGATATGGCTCCGATTTCTTTTTTTTTTTGAGCATCCAATGCAATCACCAGGAGTTACCACAACAGTGGTGCTGTCTGTGTAAAATAAAAGGATTTAGGAGAGAGGGCATCTTTAAAATCTACAATTTAAATCCAAATAGCGCAAGAAGAAGAGCTTAATTTTTTATAATTTCAGGCATGAAGCAGAAGGTGATCCCATGGGAATAATTTTAATAATATAAATGAGATAGGGTATGTCATCTGTAAGTGAGGGAGCAGGGGGAAGGCAGACACGGTTCACAGGGGGATGTAGTTGCAAGAAGATAGAGTGGCTTCACCAGAGGATGATTTTTCTGTCAGCACAAAGAGCAGGAGGCAAGAGTCAGAGCACACTCACAGACAGCGATGTTTTGCCAGAGGAGGGAAATGATGCTATCTGAGAGCTGCTCTGCCTTTTTGTGAGATGAATGCAAGGAGCCAAAGTCCCTCTGCAAAATACACAGACAAAGGCTAAACGGTTTTGGTTACCAGGAAAAAAAAAGAAAAGAAAAGAAAAAGAAAAAGAAAAACAAAGAAAAAAGGAGAGGAAAAAAGAAGACAAAAAGAATGTCCAAGGAGCTGTTGCCCTGGAGATTCCTCATCCATTCTGTGTATAAATTCTCCAGTAAACGAATGGGAGGTCAATTTGTGTTATAACCTTGAGGTCCTGGGTTCCCAGCAGAACAGAGCACTATTTGTTGTCTTGTTTTCATTTATTTTCTCATGTTAGTTAAAAATTGAGTTCCTAGCAGCACACTTTCAGGGGCAGGCAGACCCCAACAGGGGAGCCAGCTTTAATAACTGAAATGGGCATTAGTTGGCCATAGCTCTCCCAGTTCACTATTCTCTTCAACTCCTCCAACACCTAGGGCTCCTGCTAAGGAGGACACAGTTCTAGTAATCTGTGTGCAAGTTCACAGGGGTCAAATATTTCCATTTCATAGCAATGCTACACAAGGATTGGCAGGGGACATGCTTGCCTTCTGCCTGGCCTGGATCAGAGTCACCTAGAAAAGAAGGGTAGCCAGTTTCCCTTCTCAGTCATGGTCTGGCCCTCAGAAGAGGAGACAATGAGAGTATTTGCTTCTTAGAATCACAGAATCTGGAACAGACTCTCAAGATCATTGTGTCTAACTGTTAACATGACACTGCCAAGTCACCCCTAAACCATATCTCGAGTGCCGCATCTACATGTTTTTTGAACACTTTCAAAGATAGTGATTCCACCACTTCCCTGGGCAGCCTGTTGCACACTTTTAGTAACGTTTATTACCAACAGTAACTCTCACAGAAGCAGGACACAGTCCCATGTTAGAGGAATTCCACCCAGCAAGGATGGGAGGATGAAAGCAGTCGTGGTGATAGGAGTCCCTTTTTATGAAGAGCAGCATATGTGAGAGGATAGGTCAAGGCACACAGGACTAGGGAAACTGAGTTAAACAACCAAGAGAGAGGAATGTAATCAAATGTGGGAGTTATCCTCAATGACAAGGAGACCAGGCATTGAACTTGCATGGCTTCTATTGACAAGATGTGATTAGCAGGTCTCATATCTATCCCGTATGGAAGAAGAGTGGTTAAAGGCATCAAATTCCCCTTGCATTCAAGTGATCCACCGTCTTACACTGTCCTGGTTTGGGCCCTGCCACAAGCAACAGCCAGCACTGCTCCTGCCACTTCCAAATCCACCTCTGGGTTAGACATTGCTCAGTGCAGAAGGGAACTGGTCTCTTAGGACCTGTGTTGTTTCTCACAGTATCTAGGCCCATGCTCTCCTATTTTCTGCCACACAGCCCTCCACCTCAGCAGTTAAATGAGTGATAGCATTGTCACTTTAAACGGACAGATTACAGAACACCAGAAATAGCAAAGCATCATCAATTTAGTCACTGAATGACAAGAGGTACTAAAAGTGATGAATCTTTCCTACCCAGACAAGAAATGATTGATTTGAATAATTGCCTGAGGATATTCACATGACACTTGAACACAGTCACTGTCATGATTACCAATGTCTCTCTTCCTCACAGCAAGTTTATAATTGGCAGGAATGTCTCAGATAATTTATACAGCAACAAGATTTTCACACTTTCCCAGTTCTGGGTAGTTGCTAGTATTTCTTGAGATAGTCAGTTTAACATACAAGGAAGCTTTCACAAGCTTTTGGCACATCTATTGAAGCCAACTGTCACTGAATTTCCCCATTTTTCTTGTCTTTTTATTTTTTCTCACTGGTAACTACCTATTCCTTCTTTGTATTCTGGATTTAGTCATGGTATTAGATTAGTGCAAGTCTTTTTCTGTGTTTAAGAAGGACATCTACTTAGAGTCCATATCTGAATGGCTCTACAATCCTGTTATGAGGGGAAAATCTTTATTTCTCAAATCCCTCAATAGCTTGCCTGTACCACGTTGTTAAATAAATGAATGACTAAATAAATTGTTTGCTTATGTAACTCTCCAGCATTCCAAACTAAGCAGACTACTCCAAAATCAAGCAGAAGTTGTTGCCACTCCATGAGGAGCTAGAAGACAGCTACCCTCTCTGTTGCTTTGCTGCCACATGCTGCTCACTTCTGTGGTCAGTGGGACCCGATTGCTAGTAGTAGACAGCAGGGACCACTGCCTTGGTTGTAAGGCTTGTAACTTTTTGATCTTCTGATACCACCACTAAACTACTGGGCAGCTTTGACATTCTTAAAATTTTTTCAAAATTTCTTTCTATAAAATAGTCATGTTTGCTTACTTGTTTAACAGCTCGTGCTCATGACACCTTGTTCTACCTGCAACGAGAGAAACAATTCTTAACCTTCCTTTGCAACAGCAATTATCCAGCTCTTGGGCTTAAGGAGCAAAATGCTGGGATCAGAGCTGTGTTTTGAGAACATCAGGTGCCCTTACTGCCTCTTGGACAAGAGTCTCTTCAGTGGCAGCATTGCTCAGCAGCAGACTTTTTTCTTTTTTTACTCTTGCACATGTTTGACAACAGCACATGAAAAATTGGTACCAGGGCATAGGTACTGACCATGATACTGCTATTACTGGCTGCCAGGTTCTCCAGAAAGTGGGGTCACTGCTTACATTTTCCAAATGAAAGGCAGTTTAATGAAATGGTGCTGTTTGAAGGTGACAAAGTGTCTATCTCCTCCAAACAAATTCATACACCTGAGGAAGAATGATATGAATATGTATCATTTCTTTACTGAATTACATGAATTTGTAAGAGAGGTTTGAGGCATGTAGCACTTCCAAAATCCCTCGTTCATCTCTCTCTGCTGCCTGCATTTTGAGCATGCCAAGCTGATGTGCAGAGAGTTACAAGCTGCCTCTAGTCCCACAAGGTTCCACTGGTGTTTTTATCTGAAACAGTGCTCTTTGACAGCATGATCAGACAGCAGCACAGCCCAAGGACTTTGCTTGTTACCTTTTACAAGACTTGAATCACTAGTGTTCATCCAGGTTTACATACTGGCTGGTCAGCCCACAAGCTCAGCTGAGCTGTGACTACAGTACAGGCAGATTGCCACATCCCTTGGCCTTACATGTCCCCCATCCTCACCCAATAAAATTTGCAAAACTTGACATTTTATAAACAACTGTATGGCTTGCTCCCAGCAAGATCCTGCCAACAATTCATGTATATATATTTCTGTCTGTCCTGGTGTAGAAAGGTTAACAAGCACCAGTGCCCACCAAATGCTCATTTGTGCAGCACATGCAGACACAGTGAAAATCAAGGGAGAGCAGAGGCATTAGGTAAACAGACAAAAGGGCTAAGGCAACATCGCACAGAAATAGGCAACAAAGAAACTGGTGGAGCTAGTTGACTTCAGCTGAGCAACGCTTGGAGTGCTACAGTTCAGCGTGTTGTTGTTCAAAAGCAGGCACATCAGTGGCTCTGCTGGACAGGGGCTTCCAGGATCAGTTGCACATACTAAGGGAGCTATAACTGAAGAGCAGAAGATGATGTGAAAATGTGTGAGGTGGTAAAATGTCAATGTTTGCTCAAATTAGGAGATACAGCTTTGTCTATAGGACTGTAAAAGTTAGCTCAACTGTGGTAGCTCCTAACTGCACGCCCATCTTCTGCCTGTTTCTCTAAAAGTTGTTTTGTTCCCTAAACAGTCACACTGGAATTTATTTGGGGAATGTAATTTTACGGTACCATGTTGAAACTTATGTTTGGGCCAGCCCTTTAGCTGCCATTACACGAGGTGAGAGTATCTTTTAGGTTCCATGTAATATCTACCAGCCTTATGCAGATGTCTTGGGCAAGCTAAATGGCACTAGGGCACCTGAAGTGACTGTCTCTGCCATTAGCATATTCACACTGTTTTCACTAGGTATCCCCTGTAAAACCCTATATTAAGGAAAATAATTCCCTGTCTCTTACAGGCAGTAGACTTAAACAGATGTGGGTCTACAAACTTGTTACTCTTGGAATAACAGATGAACTATTTTGCATGAAAAGTTTATCAGATTTTACTCTTTTGCCATTGCAGGTTATTCAGAAGCAGACATGACAATAAATCACTGCAATCTTATGAATATTTCATACAAACACATTTCATCTGATGAGTGTTCTTTTTTTTTTCTTGAATGATGATGTCTGTGTCTTTGGCCATTCATCATCTGTGTTATGTGACTGGCTAGTTAATTCAAATTACTGTAATGTCTGGGTTTTTGAGTGGTTCATTAAATGCTTCATAACAAGGAGGAAAAGTATCACTGTAGGTGACATTTATGTGAATATGCTAACAGGTATTAGTGAAATCTTAGTCAAAATTTCTACTCACAAATCCTTTGTAAAAATTAATAGAGATCTCTAAACATTGCTGAAATAAATGATGACTTCTTATTCCAACAAATGTTAATGAAAATGATGATGATGAGTACTTTCCAGTGTTGCTTTAGTGATACAGATGCAGATCTAGCATTCTGAAGTCTTTCTAAGACTGAAGCACAACTCACAAACCTAATGAGAAATGGAGTTGATGGGATCTCTTGCAGTGGATTTTGTTAGTGTAATAGTTCTTGAAAAAGCTCTGCAAAACACATCTCAGAAGCCTGTCATTTGTCTTACCAGTCCATGGGAGCTCAATACTAAAATTCATAGAAATCATAATAAAATTAAATTTAGAATAGCAACGAGTATTTCTGAAAACCCTTAGTTCTCATCTGTATCTCTTATAAAACAAGTTAGTTATTTGGATCATTAACTACAAAATCTGCAAGACAGAAAAAGAGTCTGGAGGAAGAAGTACTAAGCTATTAAATTTTATTTCCCTCAAATATCTAACAGCTTTTCAGGGGAAAATACTTCAACAGTTAAAGTTTTACTTTAATTTTCTGCATCCGTGTTTAGCAATCTTGTCACTGTGAGAGCATTTAATTATGCAATTATGCAAACACCACCTAACACGAAAGATGCTACCAAACCATTAATTGTCCTTCTCGTTGACTAAGAGCACTGCATAGCTGTGGAAATGGAAAGCTCCCATGAGAAATCAAAAGCTCCATTGACTTTGGGAGAAGCTGGATCAAGCAGAAGTGCTGTAAGCACCATGTATCCACTTTCTTAGTTGATCTGACCTCTTATATCAGGCTTAGCATGTTCTCTGTGGTTTATTTAAGCAAAAATAATTTTGGGGTTGCTCTGGTCAAGTCTGACTTTACCAAACCCACCATGTAAATGTGACAATGCTGTAACACTTCCCCTAGTGGGAAGGCACCTTCCTTCAGTAAAGATGGGGTGCCTGCTATCTGTGAGGTTTTTCTAGTAGATTTAAAGCCATGTTGTTGCAACACGGACAGTTGCCCTCCACTTTAGCATGTATATTCTGAGAGGAAGAAATCAAGAGGGAGTGTGGGCAGCAAGCAAGGAAGGCTCTTGGGCAGAGGAAAGCTGAGGGTCAGGGAGGGACCCTGAGGGACAGGAAAAGGTCAGTGTGGGAGGGCTGTGGGAGTACAGCAGAAGAGTGGAGTTGAAGATTTCGGGGACACCTGAAGAGTGAAATGGTGATCACTGCAGAGGGGTTAAGAAAATCAACTGGACGGGAAAGCAAGGACTGGACAGGCAACGGAGAAAGGTTTGAGTGGAAACCCCTGGACTGAGGTGGGAGCAAGGGTGACTAGACTGCCTATGGAGGGTCCGTACTAAACTCCAACCCCCCGCGAGGAAACGTGGCGCTGAGGCAGCCCTAAACTACAGCTCCCAGAAAGCCTCCTGAGACGCCCGGCACTGAGCATGCGCAGTGGGCGCGCCGCTCCCGAGCAGGGCGGGCGGGGGGCCACAGGCCCCCTCTCCACCATCACCGCCTGCCGCCGGGGGCGTGGTGCTGCCCTGCTCTGCCCCGCTGCTTCCAGGCCCCACGACGGACAGCGCTCGCTTGTGAGGAGGTGTCGGAGCTGAGGGCGGGAAGGCCTTGAGGAGGCGGCCAGGCCGAGCCAAACTAAACTGAGGGGGCGCTTGATGCCATTGGCGCCGCAAGCGGCAGGTGAGGCGGCGCGGGGTGGCCGCGGGACGGACACCTGCAGGGGCTGGTTCGGTTCGGGGTCGGCGGCTGCTGCCTCTTTCCTGAGGGGAAAGGTGGTTTGAAGGGGAGGTGGAGGACAGGGCGTTGGGGCGATGTCTGTCGCGGTCGGTAGTGACTCCACGATGGGGAGGCATGGGGCGGGAGGGGGGAATAGCCCGCGGACCACCCCCACCCCAGGATTGCACAGAGCGGAGCCGACACTTGGGACGTGGAAATTATTCTCCAGAGCCGGGGAGCAAAAGCAGTCCGATCTGGCAGTAGAGGCGGGCAGCGGTGAGGGGGCTTGTGTGCAGCTGCCAGCACCGCAGGAACGCCGTTCCATTAAACTCCAACAACCTCTCTAGAGGTCAAAGACGTTGCGGGTTTAAAGCCTACTAGAGCAAGTAAAGATGTAATTATGTTCTCCTGACAATTTTCCTTGATGGCCGAGTGCCTTGAGAGCCCCCCTAGACACGCGTCTTCAGCTGTGAAATCTTGGTAGTCCTTGTGAATTTGGCCCCAGTGGATACGGATGCTAAATTTATCACATCCTGCCTTCTTTTAATTCTTGTGTACTGATTAAGCATGGTGGCAAAGTTTCTCTTGCATATATCAACTCGGGGTGCATTGCACATGCATGTTCTGAGGTCAGTCTTACCGGTCTGTTTCTATCCTCTTACTTCCTTCCAGCACTCCTCAATTAACCTAAGGTTTAAATGTCTTATTAAAACAATGGCTGGTACTGTGAAAAAAAATAAATGAAGAGGTATACTATTCTATGGTGATGAGAATAATGATTGTATCTAAACAACTGGTAAAGGCAAGGGAATGTATTGATGTTCTCACACCAGTACCATGGTTGGACAAATTGTAACTTTTAAACGGTGACTGCTGATTCAGGAGAATCTGTTGACTTTGGTAATAAAACAGTAACAGCTCCTTTTAATAGCAATCTCAAAACACTTGAACTGATAGATTGCCTTGTTAGCTCAAGCCTTGACTTAGCTGAGAACTAGAAGAGCTCTTAACTCTCTGGGAGAACCTGCTCACCAAAACAAATCTGATTTATGCTAAACACATCAGCTGTAAGACAGGGTATTTATTTTGCAATGTCATTTTCAAAAACGTGGTAGATAACAAATGGGTGAACTAGATAAAACGTGGTAGATAACAAATGGGTGAACTAGATACAGGAAACCTGCTTTTCAGTCTGCTTTGGTGTGAGAGTGCATTTTGAATGGTTTATGATTGCAAGGTGGCAGTTTTACTTGTCTCACTTTTGTGTTTTAATTAGCTGTCATCAAAGCTGGAGTTCAGCCTCCAACACTTCTGAAGCGTGCCATGAACATGCCCTGTAGGTACTTGGTTAATGTTTTGGGACTAATTACCTAGAGCTCATTCTCTATTAAGCAATGTACAAAATTGACTGAGTGTATGGAAATCTCTCTGTAGTTAAATTTCCAATCTCTTGACTTGCATCTTACTATGAACTTACCAAGGTTTGCTTCAATCATCTGAAAATTGGGTATTCTCATTCCCCTTATTTTCACCCCCTTCTCTTAAAAAATGTGGCTTTAAAGTCTTCGGTAAGCACTGTTGGTTTAAACACTTCCCTGTGACAGCAGCCCACATTCAGTTACTGTTCCCTAGAGTTTTTAACAAATTTATGTCTGGCCTCTGCCCTAACACATCAAAATCTTGAGGTGTTTTAAACCACAGATGTTTAGAGATCCTCCAGTAGTAAAATTATCATTTTCTTCAAATAAAGACAGTCATAGATGACTTCTTAGAGCAGAATAACCTATTATTCTGTTTTATTTTAAATGGCTTTTCCAAATGGAGCATATCTAGGCTGAGAAGGAGCAGATTTTTCTAGGAAGTAGTAGGAGACAGGAAGAATGATGAAAATCAAGGTGGCACAGAGGAGAACACTGTCACAGAACTAGACCCAGATCAGAGATTCTCAGATGTACAGGCAAAATTTTGTCTTCTCACACTGTGGAACAATAATTTCTTCTATTGTTATCCAAGATGGTCACAGAATTCAGTTTTGTGGTGCAAATCAAGGGGCAGAATGGGTCCATAAAACTCGGGGAGGATTGAGGTAGGAAGGCTAAGTGGAGTTTAGGGGAAAATGGGTGACACTTCCCTTGTTCTGCTGGCTACCTTTGTGGGGAGCCCTGTGGCTGTTCCTAGGGGATTTTGCACGGTTGGCATAGAGTGCTGACTGAGGTTTAGCATTGGTTGGTGGTTCTACTGTGCTGGATGAATGCATGACATGGGGACTTCTTCCTTCTTTTAGCTCTTCACCTCTGTCCTTCACCTTCTGTGGTAGGACGTGTTCCCTTCTCTATCAGCACACCATCTGCTCTGACACTGTTCTGGTGCCTTCCCCATGCAACTGTCTCTCCCTGTTCTGAAACTGGACTGGTAGGTGTGAGGTGCTGTAAGAAAGTAGGTTTCATTCTTTGCCCTCCAAGTATGCAGACTGGGCCTGGTGGCACAGGTACTGGAAGAGTAGCTGGTCACATTTGGTCATGCTAGACAGCCCTTGGCTCTGCCTGTGATTGGGGCAAGCTGTGAGCAGGGTATTGAACTCAGTGTGGTGTAATTTAAACTGAGTTTTCAAAGCCAATTACTGGATGCAGTCTGAGTCTGACAAGCTTCAGTTTCATTAGCTGCCTCCCATGAGTATTGAGCTGCACAGCTCACCTTTGCAGAGATCAAAGTCTCCTCTGTGATGTTATTAGGTGTTTTTAAAAATAGCTTTATCAGTACACTTTAAAAGAGCTGGTCTGATCTGATAACAGTGCCTGCTGGTGCTTTTCCAGATAAGGAACTTGTCACTTTTCCTACTGTCATACATGCAGCATCTGCTCTATTTAGAATGCATCTTCAAACAGAAAAAAGAATACAAAATAACTGCCAGTCTTGTGAAAAGATTTATGTATTTGGTTTAGGAACAACTGTATGTTTTAACTGGTATGGTATTTGTTTATGAAAAAGAAAGGATTAAACTGTAAAACTAAATGCAGAGTTGAAAGGAATAACTTCATATACCTGCATCTTGAGAAAATCTTGATGATATCATGTAACAAAGTGACAACAAGCCAGAGATCTTTTTCTTTCAATACCGTTTAGAAGTTCATTAGCTTTTAAAGGGATCTGAAGTACTACATTGTGCATGTGTGTATATAATCTGTATGTGTATGGTGATGTGAAGCAATCAGATGAAATAGTATAAAAACAACTTTAGTCTCCTTTGAGGGTCTGAAAAGTAGTTGTGTGCTTGTGCAGACTAGTAGAAGTGTCATGGGGAAACTGCAGTTGCATGACTTACTAACTCTATGATGGTGTATGCAGGAGCAGTATTCTAATTTACTCATTTCTTTGATGTTTTGTGAACAGATGGCATTGTTAAAAAGTTCTATTAATTCTGTGTGAATATGGTAATAGCTAGTGATGAGGGATCACAAGAAAGTAGCAGTCAAAGTAAGGCTCCTGATTTCTCTGCTCTTAGAAGAGGCAGCCCTCTGCAGCCTTTTAGAAATCCTTCCTCAAGAATATTCACCAGTGTCCTCAGCTTAAACTGGGGACTTGTTTATCACTCTTGATTTTTTGAACAGTGCTCTGTGAAACAGTCACTATTACAGGAGGAAAGCACTGAGGAGATCATGGCTTACTGTAAGACCCAGTGAACTGTGAATTTTCACAGGAAATCCCTTTACTATTTCCTTCATTCACACTTGCTTCTCAGTTCCTTTTTCCTTTCTCTGTTTTTGTCTCTTTCACCATGTCATAGAATCATAGAATTTTCAGAGTTGGAAGGGACCTTAGAGATCATCTAGTTCCAACCCCCTGGCCTGGCAGGGACACCTTCCACTACATCAGGTTGCCCAGAGCCCCATCCTACCTTGTCTTAAAAGCTGCCAGGGATAAGGCTTCCACAACCTCTCTGGGCAACCTGTTCGAGTGTCTCACCACCCTAACAGTGAACAACTTCCTCCTGATGTCCAATCTAAGTCTACCCTCCTCTAGTTTGCATCCATTTCCCCTGGTTCTATCAATACCTGACCTCCTAAAAAGTCCCTTACCAGCTTTCTTGTAGGTCCCCTTCAGATACTGGAAGGCCACAGTAAGGTCTCTTCAAAGCCTTCTCTTCTTCAACTGAACAACCCTAACTCTCTCAGTCTGTCCTCGCAGGAGAGGTGCTCCAGTCCTCTGGTCATTCTTGTGGCCCTTCTCTGGACTCACCCAGCACTTCCATATCTCTCTTGTAATAGGGGATGCAGAACTGGATGCAATATTCCAGGTGGGGTGTCATGAGAGCAGAGTAGAGGCGGAGAATCACTTCCCTTGACCTGCTGGCCACGCTACTCTTGGTGCAGCCCAGGATACGGTTGGCCTTCTGGGCTACAAGCGCACACTGGCGGCTCATGTTCAGCTTCTCATCCACAAACACCCCCAAGTCTCTTTCCTCAGGGCTGCCCTCAAGCCAATCTTCGCCCAGCCTATATCAGTGCTTGGGATTGCCCCGACCCAGATGTAGGACCTTGCACTTGTTCTTCATGAACTTGAACTTCATGACGTTGGTATGGGCCCTCCTCTCCAGCCTGTCCAGGTCCCTCTGGATGGCATCGCTCCCCTCCAGCGTGTCAGCCATACCAAGCAGCTTGGTGTTGTCGGCAAACTTGCTGAGGGAGCACTCGATGCCACTCTCCATATCACCAACAAAGATGTTGAACAAGACTGGTCCTAGTACTGATCCTTGAGGGACTCCACTTGTCACTGGCCTCCACTTGGACGTGGATCCATTGACAGTCACTCTTTGGATGCAGCTGTCGAGCCAATTCCTTATTCACTGAGTGGTCCATCCGTCGAACCCATATTCCACCAGCTTGGAGACCAGGATGTTGTGCAGGACACTGTCGAAGGCTTTGCTCAGGTCCAGATAAATGATGTCAGTTGCTCTTCCCCTGTCTATTGATGTCATGACCTTATTATAGAAGGCCACCAGATTCATCAGGCGCAATTTACCCTTGGTGAAGCCGTGTTGATTATAACCAATCACCTCTTCATTATCCTTCTGCCTCAGCAGTGCCCCCAGGAGCGTCTGCTCCGTGATCTTACCAGGCACAGAGGTGAGACTGACTGGCCTATAGTTCACCAGATCATCCTTCTTTCAGCTTTTAAAAATGGGTATTACATTTCCCCTTTTCCAGTCACCAGACTGGGGACTTCACCAGACTGCCATGACTTTCGGAATACAATAGAGTGGCTTAGCAACCTCCTTCACCAATTCTCTCAGTACCCATGGGGGTATCCCATCGTTGTGACTTGGGTCTATTCATGTACTTTAAGCACCTGCCTAAGTGCTTACAAAGTACCTATTTGCACTGTAAGGTCAAAGGACGTAATTTTAAAATTACAACTTTTTCTTTGAACAAGAAGAAAAAAAGATTCCTGGTTGCTATGGTAATAAGTGCTGTGTAAATGTCTATAAATAAATAAACAGCTTTGATTTGCAGTATTTTTGCTTTTCTAATGAGATATAATTAAATATCAAAATGGGAGGTGACATTTTACCAATTTTATTGAATACGTATTCTTAATGCCTTCTGTTTTACAGTATTTCTGCTGAGAACAATTAAATATGTTATTTTTCTTTCCGTAGAAAGCTGATGTTTTGAAAAATCATAGTTAAGTATTTATAGAAAAACTTTCAGACACCAAAAGGCACTCAGCTGAAAAGGTGGTGTCCATTTTAACCAGAACATACATTTTGAGCTAAATGCCCATTTTTCTTATCGCTAAGAGATAATTTATGCTGTCACAGCATTTAAGTTCCAGTCAAAAGCATCTGTAAATGTAATTACGTTCCTCTGCAGTATTTGAAACCTCACTGGTGCACAACAGCAAAACTTGAAAATGTCACTTACTTTTTTTATGTTAAAATGACAAAGGCAAAGTAAAAAAGAAAAAAACTAAAAAAATTTAAAAATAGTGCTTGTTGAAGTTTGAAGAGATGGGAAGAGCTGACTTTTTTGTAAGCCTTTTATTCTCTGGTCTGTGATGTAACAGTAGCTTCCTCTCTGTGCTAAAGGTGCTAATCGTAAAATGGATTGGACAGAGATGATAAACTGGTTCTTCAGAAATCAGTGAGTAGCCATCAGCCATTGCTAAAAAACACCCTTCCATTACTAATCTCTGGGGCCCAGTCCACTCACTTGCAGTTTGTGAAGCACAGCTTGCAGCCCAGTTCTTCATTAGTGCACTGGAGTATTCCCCCTCACAGCTGTTACTCACTCAGGACATAGGTGCCAAACTGTTACACCCTGAAAGTCTTACTTGAGCAGTGACAGCTTGAGCAAGTTTGATTTATGTTTCATAGACCTGTCATTTTTTTTCCAGCTGAGCTGCTTCTGTGGCCAGGCTGGTGATGCTCACCTGAAGAACAGTGAGAGCTTCAGTGTTTACTGTGGAGTGAATTTACCGCAGAGCTGCCTCTGAACCTGTGCTTCGTGCTCTGGAACTGCAGTGACCCCCCAAGAGGACAGCAGAGTCCTAACCCTGTGCCTGCCTCAGCACTGTTTTATGTAGGCTTGAGGCCAGAATCAGGTTGTGCTCTCTGCTTGCTGGAACGAGGTTTGAGGTTCACATGTATCAAAGGCAGTTTTACCTACGTGAGGTTAGGTCTGGACAATCAGCGTTTGACCTGCAGGTCTCAGCTGCCTTCACAATATTGTGTGGCTAACAGCAGACAAGGCAGTCCAAGTTCTCTCCCAAAAGGTCCATTCCAAAGGCTGATGAGGTTTGTAGGCAGCCTGAACCCAAACAGAATCTGTGCTGCCTACGAGAGCAACAGGGAGATGACAAGGGTGGCAAACAAGAAGTCTCGAAAGTGCTCCAAATTCACAGCTACTCCCAGGGCTAACCACATCGATTTTGTGTACGTGGAGACGTGGATGCTGGAGCAGGACCAGGCTCCAGAGTCACTGAGAGAATTTTCTTAATTGGAAAGCACCATTATTGCTAGTACATACTGTCTTTTAATGGATTAGCATCTTTATTTAAAAGCCTTTTCTTAGAGTAAGAGGACAGAATACACATATTGATATTAACAACAAGATAAGGTGGTAAAGACAAGAGGTGGAGCTATTTTGTGTCTCCTTTTCCAGCATGGATAGGATAAGAGTGAAACAGTACTTATACCAGATACCAGTTTGGTCTTTTTTGTTCCTTCATGAGAAGTTCTGCTTTTCTTTGGTCGTTTTTGTTTTGTTTTGTTTTTTATTTTTTGGTTGGTTTTTTGTTTTGTTTTTTTTTTGGATGGATGGATATGATCCAGGACCATCTGGTGAAATTTGCTGTTGTCAGGTCTAGCTTTTCAGATGTATTGCCTGTCAAGTTATATTGTATGTTCAGATGAATTTCTCATATGATGTGCTGACAACTACTGACAGCCCTGAGATAGGATGTTGGACGCTTGAGGGAAGGAAGAGAGAGACAGAGTTAGCTTTAAAAATGTAACCTGGATTGCTCTTGATTGGTGAGATTTCATTTCTGGTAACTATGGTTGACTTTTTTAGTAAAGAAGAATGAATGAATGAACTTTAATCCAATTACACCTAAGTGCACCTAAGGTACTGTAATTAACTTGGGAGGTTTGTAGTCTACTCCTAGTTTTGTTGTTGAATTTTTTTTTCTCCTTGAGACTTTATCTTTGTCTTTCTCTGTCCTTAACTCTCCATCTGTAGACACTCTCATACATATTTAAATCACACCCTTTCCTTCCTCCTTTACTCCTCAATCCTTCCCCAGTCCTTCCTTACAAAGGAGATCTCAAAATGTTTCTGGTTTTAGGAGGAAACCACCAGGTATTCTAACAATCATAGTTTCACAGTATCCTAATTCTAAATCCTAGTACCTAATAATTCTCAAGTAAACTGAACTAAGATTTTTGGCAAATTAGCATTAACCTTTGCAGACAGATCACATGTATGAAAGGAATAAGCAACTCTGAAATAACTACAGTAATTCTTTTCTTTCTGGCTTATTAATTAATTAGAGCATTTTTTTAATGTAAATGTCCACAGTGCAATTGCATTTCCTCACACATTGACAAAGATAATGCACTACTTTGTAGAATCCAAACATGCTATAAACAACTAGTTCAGTTTTGTTCCTCCATAATTTGAAGCCCTGAGTAGCAATTAGACTGGTGACAAGATAAATTTCACGACTCATTATCATTCTTCATTTTTTTTAATTGGCCGTATCAGTAAAGAAGTGATTTGTGTTTGAACTTTAAAGGTTCTTAGTTTATATAATATTGGTAGAAAGCATAGTACAGGCATTTATGAATTGGCTGGAAAGAAGCCTGCTTGTGAGCAGAGATGGGATTTGCACTGCAAAGACTTGTGCAAGTGTGGTTCTGAACACAGACTCCCTCCTCTTCCTCTCAAAGCCATGGTGCTTATACTGGGCCTCCTGCTCATCAGATCCTGCCTAAATGTTGATGAAGGTGGAAGCCACCCTTGGAAAGGAAAATACTTTCTTCCATGGGGATTTGAATTTGAAGATGGCAGTCCCCAAGCTCTGGGGACTCTTGCTGCAGTTAGCTAAGGAAGAAGCTGGAAGGCATTTGCTTGCCTCTGCTTATTCCTGTGTTTCCTCGGTGCTACTTCCTGGGCTAGGAATTGCAAAGGCCCTTCTGCAGCTGTAGAGAACCATGGGCCTGAATATAGGAAAAAATAACCAATGTTTTGTACTCTGACCTTCTGCTGTCCCACACTTTGTGAGTATCAGTTATGGAGACTTGGAAGTGATCCAGCTCCTGTGTTGTTGTGTGGGAGGGATTTGGATATGAAAGGGTCAGTGTGAGGGTACATCAGCTCCCCGTGGTGGATTCTTTTGGGTGGAGCTTGATCTCATACTGATCAAGCATCAGCTAAGCTATTGTCAGAAGAAGTGGACTTCAGAGGAAACTCCATAGGTGGAATATGGCAAAATTCTCTGCCCGTATCATGTTTGATAGCACTGCAGGGATGCAATCCTGGTCTTCAGTCCTTAAAATGCATTAAATTAACTCTGGGTGAGCTTGCTGGGAAAAGGGTAATGAGGCAGATCAGAAATGGCATGTGTGTGTTCAGGCACGTGTTGTGGGCTTAATACTCCAGGCAGCATTCCCCCAGGCATATGGCTAGGGAGCAGCCAGGTCATGGAGCACGCTGTGCTGTTTGTAAACGTATCATAGTCCACAAATGCAGTCCTGGAAATCATTTGTCCAGGCATAAAGGATAAAGTCAGGAAGGAGAGCAATCCCATTGGGAGAAGCTTGTGAGAGGAGCTGGATGCTGTCTAGCATAATGCTGGCTGTGTAGGGCATGTACTAGCCAGCACCTTCTCACAGGGGTTGCCTGAGTCTGTTGCAGACAGCTTCTGATGGTGGAGATTAGTGAAGATCTTGACACATCTATTCTGTTGTTTCGGGTAGAGGTGGCTACTATATGCATCTGCAGTGTGACTGACATTGTGCAGTGCTTCATCTTTATTTCATGTAGCAAGGAGGTGGAGGGTGAAGTTTACTTGAAGGGCCTGGCTAGAGACAGAACATGATTTATCAGTGTTCATTTGTCTGGAGGGATACACAACCAATATATATTTTAGAAATGTGTTAAAAAATAGGGAGCTGTTGTTTTTTAAAGTCAGTGAGCACTCAAGTCTGTTGGTTTAAAATCTTGTTTCTGTGACACATAGCTGTACTGCTATGCCTTTTGTATTTACAGTGTGTATAGGATAGGCAATGTCTAGAATGAAGCCCTAAAGTGTCTGTAGATAGTACTAATAAAACTAAGCCCTTCATAAACTCGGAGCAGGGTGTGTTTTCCATATTTAGGCTGAAATACCTGGAACTGTGCATGGATTTATCTAGTTGGCTCTTCCAAGATCACATTTAATATAGGTGTTCTTTTCATATGTGATCTGCAAATTGATTTTTTTTGTTTGCTTCTATTGCAGTAAGTATCCTATTCTCCACTTTTTTTCCTTCTCCCTTTGAGGTTTTTTCCCATTGTTTCTGATGAAAGCCTGATGATGATATGTTACAGCTAAGTTGTCAGAAGGAAAAAAGGGATATAAGTATCCTCTCTACCTTGCTGCTGTGAAATCTGTGTTTTCTTTTTCTACAGTGTACTGAAAGCAGGAGAAATGAGCAGGGCATTGCCATCCTTTATCACAGGCAGAGTGATAAATTGCATGTTCTGGAAGATTTAGAGATGTTTAAGAATGAAAATCCTTGCCCCACAGGGATGTGTGGCTGGAAGTGCAGATCCATCCAGGACTTAAGCACGTTCTTAAATCTAAGCACAAGCCTTGATTCGTTTGGATGTATCTACCAGGCACCACTATGGGTGGGGTAAGCAAAGCTCTTGCTTTGCAAGGAGGATTGATTTGTTTAAAGGCTTGAAGTAGGAAAAGGAAATGAGCCTTTTTCAGTCACCTGGAAGAATGGTCTGTGAGTAGTGCAGGTGTTGCTTTTTTGCATTACTGTCCTTGACTCAGTGGTGTGAACTGATACAGCTGGAAACTGTAATGGTTTGGCATTTGCTACCTTACAGTATAGCTGTCCACTTCCCCTCTTCACTTTCCATATATTAATTGTAATCTTTTATATGAATTTTTTAGTAGTCATACATACGTATTTTATAGCTATATATATATATTTAGCACAGAGGTCACGAAGTCAAGTTATACAAAAAGTTCTCTAGTCCTTGCTTAATTTATGTGCATGTCTTTGTCCCATTGGAACACAGGGCTCTTGGGCATGTGCTTGTCTTTAAGTGTTGAGTATATTTAAAATAAAGAACTGTTTTATTTTAGTATATTTTGTCACCTTGATAGTAAATGCTAGTTACTTTGTGTAACCTTAAGTCACTTAGCAAGATGGCAGTTTTCTAGTCAGCACCCTCTGGCTTGGGTGCTTTCTCCTTTCAGACACTTGCTGCATTAATACAGATTCAGATTTGAGTCTTTATAGTATTGCAAGAGGAGCTTCTTGTGGCTGTAGCTTTGATCCCTTTGCCTGGGAAGCAGGATTGGCTGCCTCAGGAGATTTTTTCTTGTCAGCCTCTAGGACAGATTATAAGCATGTTGGGAGGGTGGAGTTGGATAAGCCAAGGCCAAAGAGTTCTGCCTGGGATGATGTTTGTCCTCCATCTCTGACCCCTCCAGACCTGGAATGGGTCTCACTGCCTATAGCTGATATGTGTATTTTAGTCTTTTCTTCAAAAGGTCACGGGAACCTTCTTCTTTGAGTATGATGGCTGTGACAGCAAATAAGTTTTTACCATGGCTTATCTTGGGAATTCTTTTTAAGTGAGAGGGTTCAGACCTGCTCCAACCCTCCCTGTGCTTGGCTAGTGCTGCAGGGCTTTCATAATGTCTAGATGTCTTCTGTGGGAATGGCTGTATCAGCAGCAGTGCTAGCAGAAGTCTAGAGGTGAAAAGCACATCTTGATGTAGAATGCTGCCTGCAGTGCCCTTGATGTCTTGAAATACTGTGTAAAGTAGCTGAAAGACCACTCTTTTCTTGGCTTTGCAAATTAGCTGCACTTGGATCCTGAGCTGTACATAATGAACAGGAGCAGATATTTTTAAGTGGTAGTTTTAAACAGCAGTTGGTTTATCAGGCTGATGTTGCCCTTCTCTCAGTAGTAGTCAGGTTACACTTCAGTTATTTGAAGAGATTCTTGTTGCCAAATACTTGACTCAGCATTTGACTCATCAGAGGCAGTAGATCATGCCAGTGGGAGGGAAGGGAATAGAAATGAGCTGCTGCTGCAGCAGCAGAGTTGGATAGGGAATCTCCCAGCATTAAAGGGCCACCAGTGAATAGCAACTATGTCAGTAGGTGTCCTGGTCTGAGCAAGAACATAACTAATTCTGTTCAGTTATGTTACTTTTCAGCTAAGTCTCTTCCAAGTAACTGCACTTCCTGAAGTTAACAACATACTTTTGCAGACAGTGTCATCTTCTAGAAATTATAACACTTAGTGTTTATAGTTACTACTAAGGATTGATATACAGAAAGGCTCTGGCTTATACTTGCTTCTGGAGAAACTAAGGTCACTGCTAAATCTTGTGTCCTACACTGTGGTGCTGTAAAGCAAGAGGTTGCACCTGCAGAAAGGTGACCCTAAAATGACCAACAATCTGCTCTGTTCTATATATGTCATAATCAGTATAAAGCTGAGAGATCACAAGTGTCAAGCTTACTTCTTCAGTGGCCAGCCTCCAAGAAGGACTCTGTCTGTTCTGCTTTTGATCCCAATCTGTGCCTTCTGGAATCCAGCTCCTGAGTCTGGTTCCTGGCTGCCACAGATTCCAGTCTGGGACTTCCCCAGTGCCTGCCCACAGCATCAGTGGTGACAGTGGTCTAATTGCCATGGGGGGTGGGACTGTTGGATTTAGTGTTGATTTTTGTATATATTTCTATATGTTTCATTTTATTGTTAACATTTCATTAAAGCTGTTTCAGTTTTCTGATCCATAATCTCCATTATTCCCTTTCACTTCTTCTTTGGAAAGGGAGAGGGGTTAATAGAGAGCATCTGTCATTTGTCTAGTGGCCAGCCAAGCCCTAACCCTTGACAGTATGTTTCCTTTCCTAGCAAGTACTTTCTGTTTTTTTCTCTGAAATTTTCCCGTTCTTCTGTGTATTAAATGTCATATCAGCTATTTGTGGGAGTGTTGAGACCTCCACAGAGGTGGGGTGAGAAGAGGAGCTGTACAGAAATGATCCATTGATTTATTGGTGGGGCAAAAATTAACCACCTTATTTTTTATTGCTATTCAAGTAAATATCCAAGCAAGTCTTATACAAAAAAAAAAAAACAACCCTCAAATCAGCCTTGAACTGCTTCCTCTTGCTGCTCTGCCCTTGATAAATATGTCTAGATGCAATAGTTCTTCCATGAATTTTCAGGCTGCCAAGGGCATGAAGAAGTTCTTCCTAGCTATTGAACTGTAAATTGTTGCACATGACACCTGGAGGAGTTGAAATGGTTTTGTACAGGTAACTCAGTGTATTCATCACACTTTCCCTATTGCACACAGTGGTTCACAATGAAGCTGAGAAAGATGATTCATATTCTTTCTTCTCTTCACCCTGAGCAGCGGCTATAGCCCTCAGAGCAACGTTTGAAACAGTAAATGCCTGGCCCATAGCCATGTGCTCTACTACTGCTCTACTGGGTCCTCTGATGATTCTGTAATCAAATGAGAGACAAGGTAAGAACTGTTCTTTTCCTCGGGGAAAATCAGACTAAGGTATTTAAGTACTAATTGAAAAACAATTTTAAGGAAGTGTTTAAATTGGCAAGCAGACATTTTTCAGTCCTGTGTCTTGTGCAATCAAGGAATACCTGATTTGCTTCTGTTTTTAGTCCTCTGGTATAAGTTATTTTAGATGATTTATGAGACATTATACTCTATTCTGAATTGTCATGTAAATACTAGCACCCCTGGGATATGCTGCCCACCCAAGAGACACTTATTGGGTGCTCCCTTAGCATCAGCCTAAGCGGTTACACTAGTGGGGGTGGTATCCAGTAATACTGTGTTCCTGTCAGTTGTTAATATTAGTGCTGGCTGAATCCCTTTAAAATGTGAGGCTAAGGTGTACAGGTTTGGATAACGGTGGCATTGGAAGTAAAACAATCTATTTCCAATTTTGAGACTCAAAGTGGCAGTAAACCCTTGTATTTTCCCTGATTTAATTTAGAATCCCCTTTACCTTGGCCTTGAACTGCATTCCTGTCATGCTGCTGTGCTAGGTACCTCCAGGCATTTGCCAGACTGGCTAATTGAAGCACACACTGCAGCTTAGATCGAAACTACTGTTTTGATCAAGATTGTACACACTGCTGCTACCTTGTGGGGTTCTTTCCAGGAAGTACTAGGGCTTTTGTCTGTAGATTTTGGTTCTCCAGGGATTTTAGGAAAGTACAAAGTTTCTGAACATACCAGAAAGTGGAAGCTTAGGGCAAAGGCAGCTGCGGGAAGCAGTCCTGCTGTAGTTCTGCTTGTGAACTAAGATGTTTTAATCAGTACTGGAGCCCACTTGCAAAGGGGTGCATAATCCAGTAAAGGCAGTGCTTGGGCATCCTAAACCCTGTCTTTTGGATACATCCACAATCATCAGATGTTCACCCCTACAGATCGTCAAAGTGCCTGATGGTTCCATTGTTTAGCCTAAAGTGCAGGCTTTTTATTTGTTGCTTCTTTTCTTTTACATCCCTTGGTGCCCCTATGATGTTCTCATTCAAGGAAGTTTTTTCTTTCAACAGCTTCATTTTGCTGTGGTGTTAGCATTTTAGTTTCCTAAGATGTCTGTGAGACTTGCTGGTTATGACAACCCTGTTTATCTCAACAGACAGGAAAAAGGAGCACTCTTCCTTTTCTTCCACCCTTCTCTGGATAAGTCCATGCTACCAGACCCTCCGATTTCAGGCTAAGTTGTGGCTGCAGGGGGTCTATCAGACATGCAGGAGGCCCCACAGCCCTCTGCATAGCAAGTCTGGATGGGGATAGAAGATGGGAGGAGGGTGTGCTGAGAGCATGTCAGGCTTATGACTGTTCCACCAGCAGTGCTTTCAGGGCAATGGTGACAGCGCTGATAACTTAATCCTCCCTGTCCTTTATCGTGTTTAAACTATCACCTGTGATCTTGGAGGCCCTGGCTCCTGTCTTCAGCCCTGGAGACTGCGGAGATGAATACGACCTTGGGGTACCCAACAGGGTTTGGTTGTTGGTGGATTTTTCATGGGAAGCTGCTACCCTGTTTGTGGCTGCTGATGTGGTATATCCTACCCAGATTCATTTGGCAGTTTCAGTCTTTTTATCTGCAAATAGAAGATGTGTTTCCTCAGGTGCTGCTGTAGTGATAAAGGTCTAATATTAGGTCTAATATTATCTCCCTGAGAGAGGGAAGATGATCGTATTGCCATGTAGGCAGTAACAAGTACTGGGCACCATGATGAAGCCATGGGCAATACCTGAGGGACTTGCAGGCAGTGTTTTACCCCTGGTGTCCTGCTTTGAGCTGGAGCATAACTGATTCTGTTCAGTGGCCTCGCTTTCCAGCCGAGGCTTCTTTCGTTGACTGCATTTCTGAAGCTGGCAGTATGTTTTTCAGGAACCTCATTTTCCATCTCAAGAAGCTGTTCAGTCTCCACAAGTTCAAGGTCTGCTGAGAAGATGGGTATAAAATGCTTTTGTCTCCATGACCTTCAGCTTGTACACAGTAAGAGACCTCTTACAAGCTCCTGGTCAATATTTTTGTCTTTGTATTTAGGAATTACTTGCTTCCACTGTAAAAGATAACTTCATTTTGAAAATACTTCTCCCTAGATCTCTGAAGGAGGGTGGTCACAGCCGTGTCGCTGCTAAGCCATTTTTGCTGACCATCACAGCTGGGAAATTGCTTCCCAGGTACCAAGGGAATTGCTAGAAAGCATGCCAAATGGCTTTCATGTCCTCTAGCAGGGGACATTTTTTTCCTTTCTCTACTATTGTTTATGTTCTTTTGTGTGAAATGCTTTGAGTAGAAGTGGCATTAATGATACTCAAAAGCAGGATTTCTAAAATGCATCTCCCCCACACCAGTGTGCTGTCTGTGTCGAAAGACATGCTCAGCTTTGTGGAACAGCACAGTGGTGTTCATTTCAGTGTGGTTGCCCGTTGGGAATTTGCAGGAATGCTGCAGCAAATCATCCTGCATGCAAGGCTGACCTCAGGGAAGCTAACAAATTGAGGTGAGCCAGCTGGAGCGATAGGACACTGCTGACAGACGGAGCATGCTCAGACCTGGAGGAGAAAGGTAGTTCAGTCTGCAGATGGAGCATGGGTTACTCTGCCGAAAGATGTTAGATATGATTTTTTTCTTTTTGTTCATGGTAATGGGAAAGAGGACTGGAGAGTATACATTCCGCTGCAGAGCACAGCTTTGAAGTGTCTTCTTTTTTCTTTTTCCTGTGAAAGAGAGGCACCTGATAGCATTTCCTGTTATTTAGCAAAACAAGGTATGCATGCATGTGCTGAAATGCTAATCTACCAGTGACAGTACTTCCAAGATTAAAAAGGTTGCAGATGCTCAGAATTACTGTGTTTCTTTGCTGGATGTTACTGCAACTGTGCTCTGTTTGCTGTGCTGATCACATACAGCTCTGAATTCAGTTTTGTTGGCACTCCTGGCTGCATGCAGTGTACGTTGGGAGGAGGGGGGTTAGCATGTTGTTTGATGCTGTCTCCTTGCTCCACCCCCACATCCCTAAGTTCACACCGACTATCTCCTCTAGGGCTTTGTATATGTGGGAAGGAGGTCAGTACTTTATTTGTAATCCTGGGTCTTTGTAGTCTCTCTTTGTTTGGCTGGTGGTTTGCTTTATCGTTTCTAAACAAAAGTCTCATGGCAGAAACGTCTTTTGATCTGCATTAAATTCTGTAAGTTTTCAAAAATGTTTTTCTTATTGGACAGGTGCTGCTTTGGGATTACTTTTTTTTCACCTTTCCCTAAAAAACATGCTAATGTAGAGTTTGTGGAGAGATTTTCACTGTTCTTATTGGCTGCACTGTGTTCCAAACAATTCTGGCTGCTGCTTAGAATTTGCAGCACACAGGAGCAGCCTCAGATACCATGCTGGTGGCACATGGTGAGAGCTCAGGCTGTAAAAGCTGCTAAGCATCAGTCCCAGTATCCAAATAACACAGGTACTCTTCCTGTTGGAGAATAGAGAAAGGATAGATAAAATAAAGAGACTAATAAATGGCAGCTAAAGCCCAAAGATAAGCTTAAGCTCATCTTGTTCAGTACTTTGGGATTTCACATCCATGTTCTTTTAAATTAACTTTTGCAGCATTTTAAATTTTCCCTTTAGCCACCCTTGCCCTGTCTTTAGGTAGACCAGTGAAGTAAGATAAACCTGCTGCTCTCTGGGTTTTTGTTTCTGGCAAAGGTATCTTGCTTACGGACACAAAGCAAGAGGCCAGGTGAAAGGGGAGGTTTTTCACTCATGTGACAGTGCTGTTAATGCTGATTAAAAACTGAGAAGTTTTGATGGAATACTCAGGTGAGTATCCTTCTTCCCTGTCCTGTGGCAGCAGCAGCCCCTGTCCACTTTTCAGTTGGGCTGTGTTTCTGGGAACTGCAGAGATACCGATACCTCTACTTGGACACAGCTGCCACAGCTGGCAGGCTCTGCACAGGAGCTGATCAGCTGGGCCAATCCCAAGTTGGTCTCCATGTAGAGGCATTTCTGTCTGTGCAAAGAGTGGTGATGGTCTCTGGAAATGCAGGTCCTTTATGTTGGTTTTTTTTCCATTTTGTGTGTGTTTCCAGCCTGCTGTAGCTCTGGAAAACAGAGCATTGGCTTGGGAAGTGTTTGACCAGTTGATAACAAAAACTTGGCAACGCCTACGTAGACAATCAGGGAGGCAATTTTCTGCCTCTGTGCCACTTTCATGAGACCCCATCTGGAGTATTGTGTCCAACTCTGGACACAAGATTTGGACACAACATGGGCCTGCTCAAGTGGGTCCAGAGGAGGGCCATGAAGATGATCAGGGGGCAGGAGGACCTCCCCTGTGAGGACAGGCTGGGAGTGCTGGAAGTTCAGCCTGAAGACCTTAGAGTGGCCTTGCAGTATCCAAAGAGGGCTTAGAGGAAAGATGGGGAGGGACTCTTCATCAAGGAGTGTGGTGATAATATGAGGGGCAATGGTTTTAAACTGAAAGAGGGTAGATTTAGATTATACATATTAGGAAGAAATTCTTTATGGTGACAGTGGTGAGACACTGGAACTGGTTACCCAGAGAAGTTGTGGATTCCCTTTTCCTTCTAGTTTTCAAGGCCTGGGTGGATGGGGCTTTGAGCAACCTGACCTAGTGAAAGGTGTCCCTGCCCATGTCAGGGAGGTTGGAGCTAAATGATCTTGAAAGTCTCTTCCAACACAAACCATTCTATGATTCTGTATTTGTGTCTTTTTTTGTTGTTTTTTTTTAATTGAGTCAGCTTTGTAGCTTTTCTCCCAATTTCTTAGATAGTTTGCAGTTTTTAAAATGAAGAGATTTAAAACACTGTCCATCATATTAATAGCTTTAAAGTAGTGACTCATCCTACCCTAGCTTCACAATTAAAAAAAGAACAACATAACTTGTCTCTTAAATGAATCCAAACAGTCCTTTATGCCAACTCTGCCTATTAGCAGAAACTCATCTCTCCCATCCCACCCACTCTGACATCCTCAACACGCTAACAAGAGGTGAAGAGTAGCGACTCCATCTATTCTTCCTGTTGCTTTCTGACTTCCTGAGGATGTTTAAAACATCAAATGACCAGGAGCTAACAGGCAGAAGGTGCTACTGTGTCCAAACTTCGATGAGAGTGCCACTAGTCAGTGCTAGCTAGAGAAGCAGTAGCTGAGCTGAGAGGATGAAGCTGTGACCGTTTTGCTAAGTGAGTGGGCATGGACAAAGAGAATGGGTTAAGCTCTTCATGCCTGTGATCCCTTTTGGAAAAAGAGCAAAGATGAGCTGACAAAAAAATAGGAGTCCCTCCCACAGGCTCTTAACCTTTGGAGCAGCATCTGTTGTGGCTGAGCTGCAAGCCTCAGGACATACTCTTATTTCCATTGCGAAGCCATTGTGTTTCCTGAGCTCCCCATCTTTGGCTGCAGTGCTGTAAGTCAGCTGCCTCTCTGCCCTGTCAGCATCGCTGCTAGGGACATCTACCACTTACGCCTCCCACTCCTCCTCTACAGTCTTGTTGGGAGCCCCTCTCTCCCACTTCATGCCCCCAAGGGCATGTCCTCTCCCCTCCCATGGGAAATTGTTGCCCTCTGCCAGCTTGGCAGTGAGAAGCTCTGTACTGCTTTTCCATGCATGTCTTTTCTGGTTAGGCTCTAGCCTATCAGCTGTCACGTCTTCTGGTGCTGGAGGATGGTGCTTTAGCATTTCAAAGCAGAGACTAAGAAAATGTCAGCTCATGTGATTTCCTTGGTAACTGGGACAAACTGCCTGTGTGGAGCAAAGGCATGGTTATCCCAGTGTCACTGGGAAGGGGAGGGTGGATGAGTGTGGTAGGGATAAGGGAGGACATAGTCTGTGGGCAGCTGGTGGTGTGAATAGCCTGGATGCTGACCTGTGTATAAAAAGAAACAGCAGAGGATTTTGCTCTTAAGGTAGATAGCAGTGTGTTTGACCTGTCACTTCTGCAAGTACTTTATAGTTCTTAAGATGTTCTCTGGTGACACCATGGGACGGGAGTGGCAGGTTTAGACCCATTTGGTGAGGGTTATGTAGTATGAAAGTTTCTTTTATTGTTAAGCAGCTCTCTTGAGGTGAAAGACCAAATGTTTTCACCAATTTCAGAGTTACCTGCTTCCTTTTGGGAAAGTTTCCCACCCCAAGACTACTGCTGCTGACAACACTTAATGGATGATCTCAGCTTGGGTGACTGAGGAACCAGGGGCCATGGAGAGTGATAGCCTGCCATCGCCCCTTTGGTGCAGCCTCCTCTGGGTATGTAATAGCAAACAATGGGATAGCTTGTTGCTATTTATTTTCTGTCACTCCCTGAGGGACCAAAGATTTTACATCTCTGAGGTCTATATTCACTGAAAGTGTCAGATTAAAAAGAAGGTGGATGATAAAATATAGGGAAACACGTAACAAATTAAGACAGTTCCCCAAGTACTTGTGAATTCTGCTTTCAGTTATGCCAGTGACGCCTTCCTGTCCACATCCTCTTGGTCACTTCCATCAAAAGCAGCTTTCAGTGAAGAAGCATGAACTAGGATTTGTGAACCAGCAAGAAGAGGAATGAAGAGGGATTCCTTTAGCACTCCTGGCTTTTCACATTCATTGCTGATACCTGGTTGGCTAAGGCATGTGCAGTCACTTCAACTAGGTGCAGGGAAGTGAAAGAGCTGCAGTGAGGGAAGAGATGGAGAAGGGCCTTGCAGGTGTCTTTTATTAAAAAACTGAGCAGTTTGTTTGTAGCCATTTAGCAGGTATTGCTGTGGCAGAGTGAAATGACTTGCTAATCTCCAAATACTGGCTGCATCTATTAGACTGCGTCTCTGAAGTGTCTCTTATGCCCTTCCCTTAGGGCTGGAGGAGTGAAACATTAGAACAGGCTGTTTCCAGGTAGGCCTGTTTTGCTCATTGAGTTTGTAATGGTCGATAGAGCTTTCCACTACTGAAATGCCCATGAAATGCAGGTGGTATCAGTGGTCTTTTTATGAACTGCTGACTTCTGATGCCTTTGAAACACCCACATGTACACACTCAACCCAGAGTACTGGAATAATGAAGAGGCCATGTGGTTTTCCTCCTTTGCCAGGTTCTTGCAACTTGCATTGACTCTGTTAAACTTCTAGGTGTTTTGTTCTTCTGATCTGCAGTAGTCAACTTTCACAATGCCCACAGCCTGGCCTTCATTTGAAGTGTGTGCTTGTGGCAGAGGACTTGATTGTTAAAGCAATCTCCTTCACATACTGACTAGCAGGTTTTGGATGTGGTTGCTTGGGCTCAGTCATTTATGCTTAAATATGTGAAGGGTGCCTGTCAGGAGGATGGGGTCAGGCTCTTCTCAAGTGAAGCCCGGTGACAAGACAAGAGGCAATGGTTATAAGCTGAAGCACAGGAGGTTCCGTGTGAATACAAGAAAAATTTTTTTCCCAGTGAGGGTGCCAGAGCACTGGAACAGACTGCCCAGAGAGGCTGGGGACTCTCCTTCTATGGAGGTATTCAAAACCTATCTGGATGCGCTTCTGTGTGACCTGGTCTAGGGAATCCTTCTCTGGCAGGGGGGTTGGACTAGATGATCTTTCAAGGTCCCTTCCAACTCCTAACATTCTGTGATTCTGCTGAAGTCATTGAAAGCTGTGCTCACAAGATGACAGGTCTGTGATGGAGAGGTTATGTGGAGAGTTGGATGATATTGTTAGACATCCTTTGAAGATAGTGAAGGAGTAAAATGAAGCTTTGGAAGTTTTGTACCCACAAAACAACTTAAGAACTGTCCCAATAAAAATATTTTCCTGAATACTTGTTTGGTTGCATTAGCAGAGCCTGAGTGATGTACTGCTGTCCCCAGTAGGTTTCCGTTCAAGGCTGTCCATGGAAAAGCCCTGGTTGAGTGTTGCAAAGCCTTCAAAAGCAGCAGTCATCCTCTGTTACAGACAATGAAAGGCTAAGAGGTAATGTGACAGCCATCATTTGTCTGCACAGGACATCTGTGGCACATGGGACAAGATCAGATTTAAATTGCTGTGGTGGAAACAAAGGCTGGTATCATAGTCCTTCATGCACTTATTGCTAGAGGCTGGCTGAAGAGATGAATGTATTAAGAATGAGATAGACACAAGAGGAATATGGATGTTCCGGGGTGAGTCCAGAGAAGGGCCATGAGAATGATCAGAGGTCTGGAGCACCTCTCCTACAAGGACAAACTGAGAGAGCTGGGATTGTTCAGTCTGGAGAAGAGAAGGCTCTCCTTACTGTGGCCTTCCAGTATCTGAAGGGGACCTACAGGAAAGCTGGTAAGGGATTTTTTTAGGAGGTCAGGTATTGATAGAACCAGGGGAAATGGATGCGAACCAGGGGAGGGTAGATTTAGATTGGACATCAGGAGGAAGTTGTTCACTGTTAGGGTTGTGAGACACTGGAACAGGTTGCCCAGAGAGGTGGTGAAAGCCCCATCCCTGGAAGTTTTTAAGACAAGGTAGGATGGGGCTCTGGGCAACCTGATGTAGAGGAAGGTGTCCCTGCCAGGCCGGGGGGTTGGAACTAGATGATCTTTAAGGTCCCTTCCAACTCTGACAATTCTATGATTCTATCTTTTAGGAGTGGTTTAGGGGGAGCTGATCCAGCCCTGCTAATTAGGTGACTACTCAGGGTTCCTTCCCATTTCCTTTTCCATGATTGAAATCAGAGCAACAGCTTTTTAATTTGCTGTTTGCTTTCAGGATGTTGGTAAATTTGAGGCTGTTTTTCAGTCCACTTGCCAAAGTGGATGGACTTCTTTTCTGTTTGAGTAGCTAGAGATGCTTTGAAATGAATTTATGGCTCAGATCCCCAGAGACCACCTCTTGAATCTGTGTGGCTCACAGCTAGCACTTGTTTCTTTGACATTATTCAATTCTCCCACATACCTTTGGTTCTTCCTAAGACAGGGATCCCACAGGCTGTTGGGATCTCATAAGCTGTAGGGATCTCCTCTAATTTAATTGAATTCCATGAATGAGTCTCTGTTCAATTCCAAACTGCATGAACCAGTTTGCAGGATCAAGCTTTTAGGTTGCAATATCTCCTTTCAAAATAACTCCTTGGCAGTAGAAGAGGTGTTTGCATTGGTCCTATATATGCCTTGCTGTCTTTCTCACATTCTCACATTTTTGGGTTAAAATGCTGAGGGACTATTGCTAGGGATATCAGAGTATGTGCTTGAGATACTGCTTTTTTAACCTCCCTGCAAACTTGTATCAAGGGGAGTTTAAATTGCTGTCTTTAAAAACTGCAGCTAGAAACAGGGTATATACCAATCAGAAATTTCCCTTCCTAAAGTTCTGCATGAATTATGGCTGCAATTATTTACAGTCTGACTAGCAGTGAACCTTGCTGCATAATGAAAATTGAAGCCCATAAATACTGTGGATGAAGCAGTATCTCAGTTGAAGTTCATAGCTGAAAATATAATCAGTACTCTGATAAAAGCCTCTAATATTTCTACACAGAAAGAAAACAGTGGCAGGATCTCTCCCATAACAGAAAAGAAACAGAGAAGCCTTGGAGCAGCACAGAAAAGATTCTCATGTTGGGATGGAAAAACACTAACACCAGAAACACTTCAAATATGTTACCTTCCCATTTGTATAAGGGTTGGCTGTCCTGGTGCAAGTCAGGTTTTCATTAAATGAAAGTTTGATTGCTTTAATGAAACATGCGTTCCTTGCCTAAAGAACAGAGCTCTCCTCTCTCCCATGCCAATATTTCTTTTGGAAGACAATGACAGCTAGCCTTTAATCCCACACTGCAGCCAAAGAAATGACTGAGTGATTTTGGAGTCTCCTACAGGGCAGTCCATAAACCTGCAAGTCCTCCCCCTACTCCTCCCAATAAAATTAAATTGAATGTTATATTCACCAGTTCACATTTCATATTGGAATGGAGTGTAGCAAAATATATACTTCACAATACACCTTCTCCTATTGTTATTTGCACAGTAAAGGTGAGAGGCAGTTGGGTCCTTGCAGCCCTGCAGAAGGCCTATGGCAGATCAAGAGAAAGAGCTACATCTTCCAAACCCTGAGCAATTGGCCCAGTGATTGCAGCGCTCTTTCCTCTCACTGTTGGAGTGGTCTGCAAAAAGCAGAGTAAGCCAAAGTCCCAAGGAACATAGGAACATACCATTTTTTTCTGACAAAGCTTCATAGAGCTTATTCTCAAACTCTTAACTTTTTCTTCTCCAAAAGTGTAGAAACAAAACTGAGAGGAAGCCTTCCTGTAGAGCAGCTCCCAGTTCTGTTTCTCTTATTTTTTTTTTATAGTTTGAGGTAGTGCTTTGGCACTCTTTCCTTCTTTTTCCTAATTCCCTGGAAGGGGGAAAAATACTGTAAAAAGCCTAAACTCCCTTGAGTAGTCCATAAAATGTGATTTATGGTGGAGCTGTAAACCTGATGTTTAAATGGTTCTTTTCTTGTTTTATTTTCCACAGGTCTTTGCCCTCACCATGTCAAGGAGCGTTAATGATGTGTTCCCTCTTCATTGCATTCCCCACCTGTCAACTTGCTAGGATCTAACTACAGAATGAACATAGCAGCTGTGTTTAATGCCCTGCTCGTGTCTGTCCTCGCTGCTGTGCTGTGGAAATACATGAAACTGCGAGAACATGTCTTCATGATCGAAGAGGAGTTGGTTCTCACACGTCAGTCTCAGGAGCAATCTCAGGTTCAGATTGACTACCATGCAGCTCTCCAGACACTGGTGGAGGACGGTACCAGGATGGTGTGCACAGGCAGGATGCACACTGACCGCATCTGCCGCTTTGAGTCCCTGTGCTACTCTACTGAGGCTGAAGAGTTTGTCTACTTTCACAGCAACTCCTCAGTCATGCTACCTAACCTGGGCTCCCGAAGGTTCCAGCCGGCTCTTCTTGACCTCTCTTCCGTGGAAGATCACAACACCCAGTACTTCAACTTTGTGGAGCTGCCAGCTGCTGCACTGAAATTTATGCCAAAGCCAGTCTTTGTGCCTGATGTGGCACTGATAGCTAACAGGTTCAACCCAGACAACCTGATGCATGTCTTTCACGACGACCTTCTCCCCATTTATTACACCATGCAGCAGTTCTCTGATTTAGATTCAGAGGCACGCCTCTTCTTCATGGAAGGGTGGAGTGAAGGTGTTCACTTTGACCTCTACAAGTTACTGAGTAACAAGCAGCCACTCCTCAGGGAGCAGCTTAAAACCCTGGGCAGGCTCCTCTGCTTTACCAAATCATATGTGGGACTGTCCAAAATAACCACCTGGTACCAGTATGGATTTGTCCAGCCACAAGGGCCAAAGGCTAACATCTTGGTTTCTGGTAATGAGATCAGGCAGTTCACCAAATTCATGATGCAGAAGCTGAACATCAGCTTGGAGGAAAACTCCAATGAGGAGTACATCGTAGTGTTCAGTCGAACAATCAACAGACTTATCCTAAATGAGGCAGAACTAATCCTGGCTCTCGCTCAGGAGTTTCAGATGAAAACCATTAGTGTCTCTCTGGAGGAGCATTCTTTTTCTGACATTGTCCGGTTGATCAGCAATGCTTCCATGCTGGTCAGCATGCATGGGGCCCAATTAGTTATGTCTCTCTTCCTGCCAAGAGGTGCCACAGTGGTGGAGCTTTTTCCGTATGCTATCAACCCTGAACACTATACCCCTTACAAAACCCTGACAACCCTTCCTGGCATGGACTTGCAGTACATTGCCTGGCAGAACACTGACAGGGAAGACACTGTTACCTACCCGGACAGAGCCTGGGATCAGGGTGGGATTGCTCATCTGGACAAAGCTGAGCAAGAACGCATCATTAAGAGCACAGAGGTGCCACGGCACCTCTGCTGCCGCAACCCCGAGTGGCTGTTCCGTGCCTACCAGGACACAAAAGTGAACATCCCTTCTCTTATCCATGTGATCAGGCAGACTGTGAAGTCTAAGCCCAGTCTCAAGAAGCAGAAGTGGTCTGGTAGCCTGTATCCTGGAAAAGTGAGGGATGCCAAGTGTCAAGCTTCTGTCCAGGGCACGAGTGAAGCTAAACTTGCCGTGTCCTGGCAGATCCCCTGGAACCTGAAGTATCTCAAGGTCAGAGAAGTGAAATATGAAGTCTGGATACAAGAGCAGGGGGAAAACACTTACATGCCTTATATGTTGTCCCATCAGAATCACACGTTCTCAGAAAACATTAAGCCCTTCACAATATACCTGGTGTGGATACGCTGCATCTTCAACAAAAATCTCTTGGGACCTTTTGCAGATGTGCTCTTGTGTAGTACATAACCTTCTGCGCTACCTATACAGTTCTACGCTGCTCTCCACTCCATCTGTGGTTTAAAACTTCCTGTCTTGTAGTTTGTAGAGGGCTGAAGAGGACTAGACTGTACCAGTGCCTAAGTGTCTGTTTTATTGCACTCTATGTGTATTTAAATGGTATTTATTTCCAGTGAGCATTTAAAAAAAAAACAAACAAAACCACAAAAAAACCCCAACCCAACCCAACAAAAAAACAAACCGAAGTTCTGTGTTCTTCAGAATGACTTCCAGAGGTTAAATTACATGCTTAATATGTGTAATTGAAAACAGAATGGAAGTGAAATGTGTGTACCTTGGTCGTGATTTAAATTCATTTCTATTTTGTGGTGTGTATTTAAGCACAGCATTAAATCACAGTTAATTCCATGGCTAGGTGGGCAATTTTCATCAGCTTTTACAGTGTAAGTTATTTTTTTCAGTAACTGGCTGCAACTTTGAGTTCAAGATTTGGTACGAGAGCCTTCATTAAACTGCTGTAAACCTCCTTGACATTTGTTTGCTTTTTATTATCTGTCAGAATTGTTATTGTGATAGATTTATCTATTGCTGTTATAAAATGTGTGTAAGGGGTAGCTTTTTATTTTTCATATTTTGGCTGAAGAGAATGAGACTACAGTGTCAGCTTCATGTTTAAAAGCAAATTTCACTGCAACCCAATAGCAAAAGACTGGCATAGAAGATGGGAGGTAGAAGGGATAGACTGGATAAAATCATTTACTGTGTTCTAAAATGTTTTCATTTTGAGTTATGTACAGGTCTATGGGAAAGGAAGGAGATGGTTTGGACAAGGTAACGGGGAGAGATTGCACTTACAGCAATCTGCTCAAACAAACCTTTTTTTTGGGGGGGCGTGGGGGAAGGTATTTGGTCAGAATAATCTGTTCATAATAGCTCCTAGCAGGTACATGCTTTGCAGTTTGTCACAAAGGGAAGCTTTCTGGGCACAGATTTTCCTGGATGTCGATGGGAGAAAGCAGAGTCAGGCAGGGGACAGGTAGGTAAGTGCCATGGCATTGAACTGGACAAAGTGTGTGACGGGGATTGGGCTGATGATGCTCCTCTGTTGCTCCAGTGAGATGAGTAGTTTATTGTAGACTTGCACTTATTTTCTCCGAGATCAGAATGTGGCTTTGTTGCTAGGGTAACAAACACACTGACTACTTAGAACCTGACCCTGCATACTTTTTTAAGGTGGAGACCCTAAATGATGCTGTCTTTGAAAAGCAACTCTGTGTCAAAAGTACAGCTCCTCGAGAAGAGAGGAAAAAGGGGCAGGAGTGTGAGAGAGAGAGGTTTCCCTGATAGATGTTAGCATCCTCCATACCCTATAAAGCAGCATTAAAGCAACAGGAAAAGTGCTTTATTATCCCCTCTCTCCCCAGTCCTCCTTGTCCTCCCTAGAACTAGATGGGTGTTTGAACAGTAGGATAAATGGCTTGCTTTCTGAGTGATGAGCTGATAGATGAGCGTCTCCAGGCAGGACTGTAGTGTAAAAGGGAGAAAAACATTGTTGTACAAATCAGACAAGAAACAGGAGGACTGAAAAATGAGTGAAACACCGCAGTACAACATTGGACCTTCAGGCAAGTGCTACTTCTGTGTATTCATTTTCATTATGTCTTGCTGTGTTTTCAAATGTGTTTTATGATTTAAAGGGGTGAAAATATGGAACAACAATCCCAAAGTCTGTATTTGCATTGCCACTGTAGCCTTGCTTAAGCATGATTCTTGCCTTGATATTTTAAAGGAGTGCATGAATACTCCCACCATTGTTTTCTTAGGGCAAAATGGGCTTCTTGCTGAAGTGTGTGTCTGAGCTGTGCCCCAGACTCTGTGTGGCTGCATATCACATGCGATATATATCAGAGCTGAGGTGAGAAAAACTTCATAAAGAGGTGACAGATGTGAGAGCAGGCTGTTTAGAGGAAAGTCACCAGTACCTGTAGCTCCCCAGGGCCTCACTGGCTGATTAGCTCCCTTTCATGGAAGGGTTTTGCAGGAATCTTGCCTTCTCGCATCCATTCAAGTTGAAGATAGCCCTGTGGCCAGTGGCCGTCCTTCTGCTGCCTGTTTCAAGGGTGGTAATGTGAGCACCCTAGAAAGTCGATATTGAGTGAGCCTTCAGAAGGCTGATGTTTAGTCAGCATTCATTTTGCATCAATTCTCAGAAGCAACTTTCTTTGGCTGTGTGAGTTGCCTGTGTTCTTCTAACCACTATTTGTCCTGGGTAGGGTAATACTCTGTGTGTTGCTTTCCTGCCTGCCTTTCCAAGTTCCATTTGTAGCAATCCTTTGTTCGTAATTTGTAGACCATCCCAATTCACTTAAAATTAGTTTCATATGATTGCAGATTTTCTAACATTTGCAGATTGGTTACAGAACATTAACTTTTTCTTCTAATATGCTAATGATTCTAATCCACAAAATTGGCTACAGAGCAATAAAGTATCATATGTGTGGGTTTCTGTTCACTTAACTCTGGCATGAAGCTGTCTCTTGCATTCAGCAGATAATCAAATGTGCTTTCCAAAAATGTGCATTGGGATTCTGTCTTCCTCATTGGTGCTGTGAGGACTTCATGAGGTTGAAACAAAATTAAAGGACTTTTCCTTTACAAATTCTGAGCTAATTGAACACTGAAGTTCTGCCAGTGATGTTGCCATTTGCCTCCAGCACCTACCCACTGCAGAAATGTCTATACTGAATCCTCTGCTGGGGCACATAGTGCTTGAGAGTACCTGACCCAGGCTGCAGCTGTCATAAATTGGGCACAGTAATGTTAAGCTGATACCTCAAGAACTGCTAGCATCTTCCCATAGTGAATTTGCTTTCCTTTTAATAACTTTGCCACCTGTACTCAGCAGGCTTGTTCCATTTTTCACCCCAATCCTTCCCTGTCCCATGGGCTGTTTCTTTTGCTGTTCCTTTGCTTCACACAAACATCCTCTCACAAAGCTTCCAGTCTTCACATTTCAAGAAAACTTGGTGGGACTTTTCTCTGTCAATGCCTCCTTAATTGATGAGCAGAAATATTTCATCCTGTAACAAATGCAGGCTCTCCACACACACGCACAGGCTGAGGCCTCATCTCTCATAAGTGCAGAAAGGCAGGGCTGGAGCTGGGTCACCGTTTTTTCCAAATCAGCTGGTTTGTTGGTTTGCTCTGAGACACCAGCACCTGACAAGACCAAATTCAGTTAAGACACTTGGGAAATGGCTTATTATAAGACGCTGCAGGCTCTTAGTGTAGATGGCTCTGAAGCAGAGGCACATTTACTGCAGGTGGGCTGGCAAGGGTTCTGACTCAAGCATTCCCTGTCTTTAGGACGGAAGTTGTTCCATCTGCATAGCAAGGAGGTTGTTGCTTTCCAGGATCGCTGGGTGAAAGGGGCTCTATAAGCACACCATCATTTAATTGATATTAAATAAAAGGGTGACTTCAGCATCTTTATTGCTATATCTGATCTGCTGAGCTGTATAAATAACAGACTTATTTCTATAATATTTTTACTTCTGGCGTCTGTGTGGTGTAGGTTTAGTGTGTAAAGAACACTTAATTTTTCCCTGCTGGACGTGGGGCAGGCACACTCTTGGAATGACTTTCAATGTGATGACTGACAGTCCATCTGTGCTGTGGGTGGTATGAGAAGCATCACCATCTGCATGTGTGTGAGGCACATCACTGTCCTTATGTAAGAGAAGTCATCTCCCTCAGCACATTCCAATAAGGGAGCTTCAGCCACACCCTCCAGTGGCATGATGTTGGCTGCAACACAGCAAGCCAGTGTGAATTTGCACTGACTGATGGCCTCGCCCTCCTTGCCACCCTCTCAAATCATTCCTTCAGCACATGCTGAACATGTCAGCAATTAATTTAGCAATCAAACAGATAGCCTTCTGTTTGTTCAAAATAAGTTGGCAGACATTATCACCTTGAAATGCTGCTTAGTCCTGCCATTTGAATATGTGTTGCCTTGCCTTAAAATTTAATTGAGTTTCTCTTTGTTTGGTGTTTACTCAAACTGCTCACTCGAATTGCCTGATTTACCTTCTGGGTTATCTGTGTCCCTGTATTCTACAACATAGCATCCACAGGCAAACCTACTCGGTTTAGAATCTCTCTTCTCTCTCCTAGAGCTGCCCTGTTCCTTTGTCCTTCCTTCCTTTGATGTTATTCTGGTAGCTAGCAACAGCAGTCATCTCCTCCAGCTTGGCCAATGTGGAGGTAAGGTGGATGGAGGTAGGAAAGTCTGCAAGCATGTTGTCTCCAGCAGCAATGTTGTTTTCCCACAGCGTGTGGATTTCCCGTGATGTTTTCCTGTGGACATTTCTTCCAGTATGACATTCCTGTGATGAATCAGTTCCTCCTGCTTCTTCAGTCTGCCCAGCAAAAACTTTCTTGGTCCCTGTTGTGACCCACAAACAGATATTGAAACGCCAGCTGGTGTGCAGGCTCCAATGGATCTCTCGGGGGGGATGCCACCAATGTTTTAAAAAACAAAGCTAAATACTGGCCTTTCCCTACCCATCAGCCCCAGGGGCCAGGTCTGCTTGTATTCAGGGGCTATTTATGTCAGGAGTCCCCATGGGCTCCTTGGAGGGCCGCAGTGCCTTCCCAGGTGATACACACAGCAGGCTTGGGTGAGTGCAGAGTTATGCCCAATGCCCGACAGCTTCCCCAGCCCTGTTGCAGGGGTCCTTCCCAGACACAGAGAGGACCACCCTGTCTCCATCCCACTCAGGTGCAACTGGGTCTGTGCTGGTTGGATGCATCTCTCCTTGTATTTTGCTTTTCCTGACATAGCCACCACCATATGGGTGTGGCATAGAGCTGTGCAGGTTGGCTTGGACAGACTCTTGACCTCCTTCACCCTCACATTTTGCTGGGTGATGCCCACTTCTCATTTGAGAAAGCTTTAATTTATTTGATTTATTTACCCAGCCACACATCTCCCTGCAACATCGTCTATAAATGCAAACTGACTATAAATCAACAGCTTGCAGCAGAGGCAACAAGAAGCATAAAACCGGTGTTGTTTATTTGAATAGGTTTTTGTCTGTTTCCATTTAAAAAGTTTAAACAACCACACTGGTACCTCTAGCAGAAGCATCCACCTGATGTGTGTCTGCTGCTGCCCCAGCCCAGCTATAAGCCCCCAAGTCTAGGAGCCCACATGCAATGGCTTCAAAAGGAAATGCTGCTGCCAGTGGGCTCCCTCTATTTTCTCATTATCTGAGCTGTGTCTGTGGTGACATCAGGGCAATTCTCCAGGGCTGAAGATGGAAAAGGTCAAGGGGCTGGCACATGATGGTGCTTTCACCTGGCATCCCCCACCAAGCCCCTTGGGCTGCCTGGTCCCTAAGCGCTGAGCTGTTTTCTCCTCAGTTAACTCAGTGTGTTGGTTCCAGCTGGTCCCAAGCCATCATAATTTTCTTGTTTCTCTCTGACTTTCAGAGTCCTGCTCAAGCTCTTGCCAGCTGTCATCAGCTGCCCCTCTGGTGCCAGTAAAATAGCAGCAAGCAGGGAGAAGGACCAAATGGACTGCCAGGAGATAGAGGCAAAAAAGGAGAATCACCTCGGGGAAGAGGCTATGGGAGAGATCTCCTTAGAGGTCTCCAGGAGGCCAATCACCAGGCTTCAAGTTTCCTATGGAATAGAAGGGGCAAACCTCAAGGCAAAGACATAGAAATTACTTTATTGCCCATCTCCATACAGGTGCCCTCATTGACACCTTTGCTCCCACCACCAGCCCTGCTTTCTCTCTTTCCTCTGCCTCTCAGCACCTAAGTGTTCCCTATTTCCCAGCCCTTCCACTGCTCCACATCACCTAAAGCTAGTGTGAGAGCAGGCAAAGAGGTGGGTAAAACCAATTCAAATAGACAGTCCCTGGCTGCTTCACAAAGCATGATGGAGGCAGGAAAGTGGTAACACTATAAGCATACAAAAGACTGTCTACCAAGAGCAATCAATATGCCTCTGGAAGATGAGACTTTTTAGAAGGAGGTACAAAAGAATCAGCAGGTGGAAGTGGCAGGAAAGGGCTGAATAGCTTCTCTCTGCACAGCCTGGACTAGGCTGGAGAAAAGCCAGGCTGCCCACCCAGGTGCTGCTGGGACAGAATACATATGTGAGGGATTTTTCAGCTCTTGAACTTTGATTAGGCTTGAAAACTCAAGCTGAAGCAGACACAGATCCCACATGTGTGCTTGTTTCCCATTTCTGGAAAAGAGACAGAAATAAAGGCAGGGAAGAGATTGCAGTTGGTGTGATGTCCCTGAACAGGCACTGAGTTCTGGCTTCTTCCACCATCACAGTGCTTCCCAAATATCAGCCAGCTCTTCCCAGTTGCCTTCGAACATCCCTGACAAAACACTTGCTGTGCACCACAGCAAGGAGAGTGTAAAGAAAAAGGCCTTGCCCAGGGACATGCCAGCACCTGAGATGGTAACTGGAGATGACCCAGAGCACAGGGTTGAGGTGAAGTCCCTGTGTAAGGCTGAGTGGCCAGACTCCCCACCAGAGTCAGGACTGTCTGGCTTTGCCAGCAGAGGAGAGCAGACTTCTGCAGCTCCTCTCCCCATGTGCTATAGGAATAGGTCTACATGCTTAAGTTTTCTGAGACCAGTTAGGGTTGGTAAAAGTCCTGGAGACCTTCACGTCTTTTATCTGAGGTGACAAGTAGTACAAGCTGCTCCATCTTAATTCTCCAGGTGAACCCCAACCATTTGGAAGACCCAACATCAGCCTCCTGCCCCCCTTACCCTACAGGTAAGGATGGCAAGGATGCAGGGATGGGAGAAGAGCTGGGGAAAGAATGGAGAAGGGAAGATCACTCATGGTGTGAAAACCCACTGTGAGTTGGGCAAGGTCCAGGCAAGCACCAGGCAGAGGTCACTAGCCAGGTGTGATAACCAGCTTCTGAACAGTTCCTCAGCAAATTGTTCTGGTCTTCAGTGGAAGCAGAGAAGAGACCTCAGATGTTTGCATCCTTAGCTTTCAGCTTCAAAACAAATGGCTGGAATGAACTACTTCTGTACACCTAATCATGAGTCTTTGCATGTAATGCCAGCTTTCACATTCAAACGATAAAGCAGGAAGTAGCCTGACCTAACTTGTCTATTCTGTGCATATATTTTGTGCTATCTCTCCTCCCCACTCTACATCAAGGAAAACCACGCTGAAACACCTTAAATTGAATACAGTCACCACTTCCCCGCTCCCAGACTATTTACTGTGGGAAATGAGCAGAACAGGCAGACCTTGGTGAACAAAAACCATGAAAGAGGATTTATCCCAGTTGTGGCAAATCTCAGCCTCCTGGTATCCTGTTGGCACCTAGATGTGCTTCCTAGAAGCCTATATCTTCTGCTCTGCTTAACAGAAGATCCCCTTTTCCCAAAATTTAACTCAAAGTAGCCAAGTACTTGTTTCAGGAAAGGTCAAGGCAATAAACCCCAGATTGTTTGTGCACATAAACAGCCCTAGGATATAACACACACTTCTTAATCCAAGACTTTTCTGATGCAGGCCGAATGGCAATTAAAAATCAAACATCTGCAAAAATACAGCAATGCTTGAAGCATAGCCTGTGCCATTGTATCCACTAGCCTCATCCTGCAAAGAAAACTCCATCCCTGCTCATATATGGCCAAAAATGAAATCCAATGGAGCAAAGCTCACCAGAAGAGCGGAATGGAAGAGATCCTTCAGTGGGAAGTGAAACAAACAAACAAAACCAACAACAACAACAAAACAAAAAAAAAAAACAACAAAAAAAACAACCCAGGGAAATCCCCAAGGTCCTATGGAGATACTCCGGGGAGGGAAAACTCCTCCTATGCTACTGTCTTTGGCTTGCCTTATTAAACCAGTGGATTTCAAAGCCCAAAGCATGGCTGGGTTTGTGTTATCTGCTATTTGAAACCACACAGCTCTAAGAACCATATAATCTTAAAACCCATCCATAGTGCCTGGTTTTGGGAATTGTCCTTTCACTTCATCTGCACACTTGGAGGGACTAACCCCCCGAAGCCTACGGTACTCTGTGCTGCAGGAGGAAGACTTGTATCGTGGATCACTCATGGGAAGGTCAAGTTTAAGAGACCACATCTTCCAGAACTATTTTGGGTAGTATTTGGATATCTTTGGAGGGCTGCTATTCTGGTAGGATCATCAGTGATCCTGAGAACTCCTAAACTTCAACACTTCTGGACTGGTCCCCGCAGTTGCCCCTGGGATGGGTTTTTAAATAAGAGCAGTTCCTGCACCTCTGCACAGCTGGTGCACTGCGTTATAAAACCTGCGTGAGGAGGAAAGATCGCTTTCTCCTGCGGCTGCCAGGTGCCTGTGTCCACACTTGGCTGCTGCAGCGTCTCGTCCTCCAAGCACCTGTCCTGCTCTGTCCTGCTTCCTGATGCTCCCAGCCTGGAGCAGCACGCTGCTTCCAAAATCTGGCCCTTTACTGGAAAAAGATGATAATAGAGGAAAAAAGGTGGCTGCCGTAGTGGAGTGATATAAAGTACAGCTGAGTGGATCAGGCTGCAAAGGAATTAGGGGATTGATGCTCTAGCGGCTTGAAATTTGCCAGTCCAGAGATGATGCTCTTAAGAGGCTCTTGGCAAGCGTGGGGAAAAGACAGTCTGTCGAGCCAGTGCCACCTGCTGGAGGCAGCACTCGGAGACCGAGATTCACGCCACCACGTGTTTCTCAGTCGTCCTGGCACCCAAAATCCCTCTCCTGAACCTTGAAACCTGAGCCCATACCTGAGGGAGCAGAGACCTCAGACGCCCACAAACACAGTCCCTCTGCCAATACAAGGAATGTTTCCTTTCCCTCAGGTTCCTCATCTCCTTTCCCCCGTTTGCCTTATCTGACAGCTAATTGTCATTCCAGAGGTAATTGCTGGAGGAGCCATATAGAATCCATAAACTGCTAATGCTGGGAGATTCTTTTTTGCAGAATCAAAAGAGCAGAGAAGTCCTATATATTATTGCTGTAGTTATTGGCACGATTATCACTGCTCTAATAGCAGCCAAAATCGCCAAATTAAGTTGCAGGAACTGTTATTGCTGCTTAGATATGAAGACAAGGTTATCATCCCTGAAGCTGTTCCAGTCTATGAGGTTCTTAATTGGGAGGAAATAATATGTTCATAAACTCTAAGGAGAGAGTTACAAAATAAACCCAGAGCCAAGGGGAGGGAAGAAGGAAGGAGGTGAAGGTTCCGTGCGGAGACCTCCATGAAAGGATGAACTGGGGAGTAGCCACTGCTGGGACAGCAGATCCAGAAAGGAGTCTCAGTATTTCTGCACGTATGCACATGTCAGTTATCTAATAAGTCATTTCTTAAGCTCCAGTGATACAGCTACTTGTATAACAAATTCAATGATCTTCCCCTTACTGGTCATTAATCTGCATTGTTTCCTGAAGATTTTATACTCTTGATAAACTGTTATTGTCTAACCACTTGGAAGAAACAATGTCACAAGCTGTACCTTAGGCATTTGCCTAACTGATGAAGAAAATCCATCATGAAGACAGTTTATCTATTGCTTTGCTGGATGTAAATAACATGTCAGGCTAATTTACATCCATTAATCTCAAAGGCTGTCACTATAATGATAGCTCTATGTCTGAGTGGACTTTTTTTCCCTTTTCTGCATAAATATTTAAGCAAGTACTGAAAGCATAAATAAATTGCTTTCTAAAACCCATATTATTTTTATACACAGCAATTTAACAATAAATTTGGGTTTACTTGTTAGCTCTTACCTTTGGGCTTTTGCTGTGGAATTTTTTCAGGTAACATGCAAAGCAAAAAGCACCTCATGCCTTCATACTGCTGGTCCCCTTGGGGCTTCACTTTCCCAACGGTCTTGATTCCTCACAGCTGCTCTCCTCCATTCTATGGCCAGTGATGCTAGCTATAGCATTCTTGGTAGGGTGAGGCTTGTCTTTAATTACCCCAAATGGGAGCCACCTGCACTTTTGCTCTTGCAAGTCCAGAGGAGGTGCTTTAACTTGTTTCTCTACCGTTTTCCCCCATGTTTAGCTGCTACTGCTTTTTCAAAGCCAAGGCAGTCCTGCTCCAGCACTGCAGCCATCTTGTACCATGTCCTTTAAAGTTACCTCACCACAATAGGATCCATGATGATGCCCAATAAAATTTGGTTAAAACAGGATCACTGCTGAGATGAGATCTGTTTTGTGAAGCCTAGTCCTGAGTCAATCTTTATAACTCTATTATAAAACCATGAAAATAATGTTATCATAGGAAATATGACACATTCATAGCTGGAGCAACCTGAACCCAACACTACATGGTAAAGGCTGGTATAAAAGCAGTCCACAGGATTTCTCTGTATGGCTGTGATCACAGCTGAGAGCCTGTGTGTGCACTCTGCTGGCTACACAGACAAGCCCATGGAAAAAATTGCTAGTTAGAAGAGACTAATGGTCAGTCTCAGCCAGATCATGGTTTTTGCTTCTCTCATTTATCCATATATGGCTCTTTGTTAAGTCAAGATTTATTTTTATTCACATGCATAACAGATGTTCTCATATGTGTGTAGTCAGCAAACTCATGTTACAGCTAAGGAAATGCAAAAAACTCTAGAAAAATCCCAACTACTTCATGCAATGTTAAAGTGAAGCAGGTGCAATCAGAGGCAAGGCAAAAACAGTTGTTCTAGCACAGCACAGTCCACAGCTTGGACCACTGCACTGTGCCACACCTTCCTCTCCCTTCTCACTGAGATATTGGCTTATATGGGATGAAAACCTCTCTTTTAATGAAATTTCTCAATTTAAAGAGAAAAACGAGACTATAACTGATGCTATGTGTCCTAACTAGTGTTCTTGTTACCACATAGCTTTTCAAAGCACATTTTCTGGATATAAATCTATTACATTTAATCTCCTTTATTCATATAAGCCTATATCTGGGCACGGTTTTCCACAGGTCCCAGGATGAGTTATTGTGTTGTCCTCCATGCTTACAGGCTAAGCTCACCTCCCAGTAATGAATCTCCATGATCTGAGCTTTAGTGGGGATTCCCTGACACTCATCCATCCCATAGCATGAGAAAAGGTGTGATAATTCATGGACTTAAGAGGGTCATGGGGGAAAGGCTTTTCCTGGCTAACTGGAGGTCAGGACTCTGGGAAGATGCTAGTGGCACTTTGGATGCTGATGTGTGTATGATGCTGAGTGCTGATGCTTTCTGAGAGCACTTGTGCTTCCTGATTCATGTCACCCCCACCTCATTTTGTCTTCTTTTCAGCAAGAGGAAAAAGGGAAGGAGAAGTTATTTGTTTTGTTTATTAGCATGGTGTTAATAATATCCCCTTGCAGGCTCTAAAACTGACATGTTGCTGAGATGGATGGAGCAGGGAAGGCATTGATGCCCACCTTTTCTGTACTCTCCTACTGCAGGGGTGGCTATGTTCTCCAAAGCTAGGACAATGAGACAGCAGCACAGTGCAGGTGCCCAGACTGATCTCACTGAGGCTTTCCAAAGGGGATTTCTCAAGCATGGAGGCTCCACCTGTAGCACTGGAGAAATGAAGGGCTGATCCCTGAGGCCTCTTTAAAAAGCCTTCTCCTGGTGGCAAACCATCAGCCCACAGGCCAAGAACCAGCTGTTCCTGGCAAGTGAACATTGACTGCGTGACTCAGCTGGGAAACACGCAGGGTGAGAGGCCCTGACAAAGTCCATCCCTGTATCTTTATTCTGCCTGTTCATTTTGCTTTTGAACTGTCTCTCAGTCCTGACTCTTGAGGACCTGACTGGCTAGGCTGCTGCTGTGCCCCATCATAGGGGGCTGTTAGGCAAGAGCCTAAGGGGTGACTGGAGAGGGATGGGCTCTGCTGGAGGTGTCGGCATGCTCAGAAAGCATTTTGTGCTCGATTGCCTTCTGCTGAAATAACTTGACATTTCTGTTAAAAGATATTTCTGCAAGCCTTGGGAAGAGTTTTTTGCAGCCATGCCTAAGACAGCAGGCAGGAGTACTTTTCACAAGTGGCAGAGCTTGGGGTAGGTTTGACTTTTAATCCCCTGACAGCAAAGGGAACGGGTGAGCAAGAGATTTAAATTCTCAAACCCCACAATCAAAATGCATCTTGGCAGCAGCTCAGGCCTGCCAAGGCACAGTGCACAGCATAGGGCACATGGCGCTTGCTGAGGGAGGGCACCATGGATTGTGCAAGGGCACCTGCTGCCAGGTGCTCCCTTCCATCCAGAGTCCTGCCTGGCCCCAGCTTTGGGCAGTGTCTTACACTCACTCCTAGGCACACATCACCTCCTCTGCAGTGGGGAAGGGCAGAGCTCAGCTCTGATGGCTGGTCTCTGCTTAATCCACTTAGAAAGCTCCCCTCTGCTTTCCTCCATGCTACTCCAGCTTCTTTGTCTGCGATGTTTTGGAAACAGTGAAAGGCATCATCTAAAAGCCCAGTGCAAGCCATGGAAAGGCTGCCAGTGACTTTCCCCAGCCTTGAGCAGTGCCTCTCACTACTCCTTTAACCCTTCCCAGGGTTCCCATAGGCTGTTCAACTATCTAAGCCTCCAGTTTTCAAAGTTCCAGGGGGTAGGGGGAGTGAAGGCACCCAAAAAATCTCATATATGTGCCCCTCCTTTGAAAATCCATGTTGAAATTATTATTTTATAATTGTTGCCTTTCTCAAGCAGTTATGGATTGTTTCAGGAGACGTCTCCTCCTCCTCCTCTTTCCTATGCCCTGTGATCCCATCTTCTTCTCCAGGGCATCCTACAACAAGGGGGGAAACACCTTTTGGAGAGTCAAGCAACCACAAGCAGTCTCACATTGCCCATGCAGAGGGTGTGAAGTATCATCATCACCACTGAAGTATCCCATCACCACTGAGATTTGTGAGGCAGGCACACCATACCAGCCAGAGGTCAGGTCAGGTCAGCACAGTGAATCCTCAAACACCATCAGGTTGTGCTCCTGGATGTACTGCAGCAGGATGTGTGCCCTCCTGTCGATAGTCTGAAGCAGGGGTCTAAGGCCCTCGGCACCTCCCTGGCTCTCCCAGAGCACCTGGTCCACGTGCAGCGACTCCAGCAGCAGGCTCTGCAACCTGCCCGACTGCAGTGTGGCCACCGCTTTTGCCGGGAAGCTGCAGCAGAGGAGAAACGAGAGGGAGGGAAGGGGTTACCCAGGGAAGGCTGAGCAGGGAGGTGGGGAACAGCAGGGTTCCCAAGCAAAGGGCACTCCTGTGCTTCAAGAGTGAATGTGTGTCCACCCAGAGGAACACAGGATGAAGAGGTTCCTGCGTAACTCTGCCTGCAGCAAGTGTGCAGGACAGCTCCATCAGAAACAGATCCAAATGAGCTCCAAATCAAGAAGTCTACTGTGTGCAAAAATGCCTGACAGGCAATGAGACAAAAAATGTTGAAATACCTCATTATTCATTATTTTTGTGCAGCTGCCAGTTAGCAAACAAAAAATGCATTTTGGAGACTACCATCAACCACATGTAGCAGGGTGAAGAGCTAGTTTCAGTGCAAGGCCACCTGTGATGTGTTTTTGAGCTCACCCCTCTGCCTTGCCCTGGGTGTGAGGTGGTCCCACTTCACAGGGGTGCTTGACCAGAGAGGCTAGGAGTGGCACAAATGTGTGCACATAGGGCTGGTGTCCATCCCACATGTGCAAGCTCAGCCCTCACACGGGATGTGCCCCAGTAGGGTAGCCTTTCTTACCTGTCAATGCCTTGCAGGAGCCTGAAGTTGAGCTTCTCCTCAGGGTGCTGTGGCCTGCCTGCATTGTCAATGAACACCAGACGCGATGGTGCACTCCTCCGGACCTGCCAGTGGGATGGGAAGGAGAAGTTCTCTTACTAAAGGGAGTCACCATTTTGAGGGTTTAGGCTCATTTTTTTTTATGCATCGAGAAATCCTGAGAGCATTTGGGGGTCAGAAGCTGCCAAAGCCTAAGTCCCTCTGTACTGAGGCACACCTCTCACCATGGCCCCCTCATCACCAAGGGAGTTACATTCCCTTTGTTGACACCTCAGCCCTGCAAACATCTCCTAGACACCTTCATCTTAGCCCCAGAGAAGCCCTTGGAAGTGGGGGGGGATGTACCAGGATGTGGACCAGGGCCAGCTCTGCCGGGTTTTTGCACTTCTCATGAAGCATCTCCTCCATGCAGGGCTCAGAGGGATCAGGTTGAAACCCACAGCAGTAGCGATCCAGGCGGTCATGAACCTGTGGAAGACGTTTGGGGACCTTAATGAGGACAGATGCCTGTTATGGAGAGGTTCAATTGTGAACTTTTATTGCTCAGAGGAGAAAAAAAGATCCTAAAGGAGACATGAAGAAGACATAAAGTAGACATGAAGTAAACATAAAAATCCTCAGTAGACATGAAATGGAAAGCTGCATACACTGATGAATGAGAAAGGCAGGGAAGCATTCAGAAGCTGAGCTGACTTATGAAGCCCATTTGGCTTGAAGAGGAGATTGACAGAGATGATGGTGACAAACTTTCCTTAGGGAGTTCAGACACCTTTTGCACTTGATACTTCCACAGTCCATTCTTACATAAAGCAAACAGGTCATGCTTCCAGCTGAAACCAAGGGAAGATGTACATGGTGACGAAGGAAAAAAAAATTAAAACACCAAACCAAAAGCAAAAGCACCCACAGAAATCAAGAAATTTGAAACCTCAAAGAAGAGATTCTTTTTCTTTTTCCTCTGGCCGAGTCTTGGTGCACTGGATGATGTTTTCACTTGGCTCCTGTCCCATACATGCCCTTTCATCCATCCCCACAGTAACTTGAGCAGCTCTCAATGGAAAGATGAATGGAAAGAGATCAGCAAGGGAAAAAGTGATCTGTGCATTACACAGAGCATACCTGACACTTCAGTTGGGCCACAGTGACATGTTTTAGCTGTGTTTGTTTTCAACTATTTGCAGGTGCTGCTAAGGCTCCATGTTGTCAAGGCTGTCAAGTTCCCCTTTCCCACTGCAGAAACCCCTGTGTTGCTTTGGAGCTTCCAGTGTTTCAACTGTTCCCTTGGAGGGATGAGGGACTTCTTAAAAGATATAAATCTCTGTCAGACTTGGCTTTAATAACCCTGCCTTGGTATTCATGAAGCTTCCTCAGCTTTGTCAGAAGCAGCCAGTGCATCCTCTGCAGTGGCCTGTCGGGCAGACAGGAATTCACTGGCTTTTGACTGCTGCATGTTGCCACGACTGTGTAGGGGCTGGTTCAATGCCTACAGTTCTGGAGACCCGTTTGCAACATCACAGCAAGCCCTCCCTCCCATATATATATATATAAAATCTGCTTTAAATACAGATAAAATAAAAATATTTTCCAGTTGCAGTATGAGCCTATTTCACTTACTTACTTGCTTAAGGTTGCTGATGCCAACCTGAGATCCAGGGCTTGGGGTGCAGAGAGGCTCCTGGAGCCACCTGGGGGGCTGGAGAAGGTCTCAGATCAGGTCAGGGGGATCTACAGATGATGACTAGATAGAAGCCAAGTGGCCCACAGTAGCTGCCTATTCCCCTCACCATAATTAACCAAAAAGGATCAATTAAAGGCTATGCTCTAAAAGTGAGTTTGGTCTGAACCCAAACACTAATCAAGCACTGAAGAAGATGCTGCAAGAAACACAGTTTGATTTCCATGGCCATTATATTCATAATTCTTTGAGAAGCACTATTAGTCCTATACTGGAACTCCTTAACTCCTGTGGTTCCTGAGGTTTAAAGAAGTACTTGGTTCAGCATTTCTCCTTCGGAAGACCCACCAGTTAAAAGGGCAAGAGCATCTTTTGGCCCAAAACCACATTGAAATGGGAGAAAACATCACATTTCCTCCATGCATCAACTTGTTCTAACGACTGGAAAGTTCAGCACACCAGTTTCTCTTACTTATACATTGTTTTCCAAGCTGCACAGTAGGTGAAGACAACCTGAGATGACAACGAATGGGCTCAGATATCCACTCACCTGCCCACAAGCACTTATGAAACTGAGATGCATTATTGCTGAACTAGAAGAGGTGCAAGGTGGAGGCTGGAGCTGGTGACCGAGTGGAGCCCCAGAAGATGGACCAGACAGTTGTGAAGATGCTGAGAGAACCACTGACATATAGAAGAGCTCTTCCTTACCCTTGGCCCTCCCCAGGTCATTTGTATTAGTTTCTCCTCACCAGAGCCTAAACAGCTCTAATGAACAGAACATTAGGTCTTTCTGCTGGAACACAAGTACCTGAGGCAAACACAAATACACACATATCCCATCCAAGCTCAAACCCTGTGAGAAGCTCCCTGTCAGCCCCTCTTTTGTCCCACATGAAGCTTGGCCACCCCAGAGTATCCTCTTGTGTCCAACAGGGCTTTCCAGCCATGACTCAGTCTGGGATGGCTTCCCCCAAGGAAAACTTCCTTTCTCTCCCCCTGGCCTGGAAGGGGATGCCTCAGGACAGAGACACAGCTGCAGGGTTTTGGAGTTGATATATTTTTGGCACTTTTTAAAGCATAAGACGAAAGCATCAGCTGCTGCCTCTATTCCATCAGTAGCAGTAGTAGTTTGCCCTGATGGCAAACACCAAGATAAATTAATATAGAAAAAGGCTGATTTTAAGGCTAATTAAGAAAACAACAAAGATTTCATTGCCTATGTACAGCAGGGCTCAAAGTTTGCAGCTTCTCCTTCCCCAGTAAGGGCTGTAACAGGCTAAAGCCATTTCTGAAGGATGTTATTTCACCTCCTCTTTACCTCTATGTGACTCTTCCACATGGAAGGATCCCATTGGAGTCATTGAGGAAACTCTGTGGATTGCCCTTGAATTTATCACTGTGCTGCTTCAGCCCTCCAAGGGAAAGTCTCCTTAAAACTAGATGCTTTCTCTTGGAGACTCAGCCTTTCCACTGCACTCAACAGCATTTTGGCCTAGGGAAGGAAAGGGGTTGGTTAATCTTCTCATTTTTCTGGCTGTTCCAGCAAAAATATTTCCAAGCCTAGCCAGGACTGCCTCTGCCTCTGCCAGTCATAGTCTGAGGTTATAAAGATTAATGGTCAGGCTTTGGCAATAAAAAAAAAAGAAGAAAAAAGAAAGAAAATAATGAGAACACATTTTAATAGTATTTTATTCCTTCCTTTCTTCAATTCTTTCTTCTTTATTTTAATGCTTGTCCTTTCAGGCAGTTTCCACTTGTCTGATAACCAAAGCTCCAGTCTCGAGGTGCCTAAACAGGGTTTTTTCCATGGAAATCACTTTTGCCTCCTCACAGTTGCCCTCTAAGAAATAATAACTCTTTGGGATGCTGTTGTAATCCCTCAGAGAAGCAGGGTATAGTTTTCCAGACAGAAGATTAAGCACTATTAATCTCAAAGAGGAGGAGGAGGAAAGCAGTGTTGTATGAAGGAGCGGGGCTGATTTTGAGTGCCAGCAGTGCATCACCCAGTTTGGAGTTGATGGGGCTGATGCAGAACATGTGGCTTGCCCCGAGGAATGTTCCATTCCAAACCAATGTCAGCATTCACACAGATTGGAGCCAATGGATCTGTGCTGGGAGAAAGCTTGACCACATGAGAATGGGCTCACTGTTTCCCCTGCCAGTCCCAAGCACAGACCATGCTCAGCCCAAACTGCTACTGTACTAAGTTCTGCTGCTCCACATTAGCTAATGAGTAAAAATACTTCACAAGAAACTGCAGCATACCTAACCCCGCAGAGAAGAAGGAGACCTTAGTCAGATAAGGCAGATGCAGGGCCTGTGGCACAGTCGGTGGGATGGGTGGTTTCCATTCCCTACCTGGAGGAGAAAGTCGAAGAGGGCCAGGCGGCTCCATTCATCACGCGGGATGCTGGAACAGGGACCATCCCCAGCCACCAACGCTGGTCTGTGGGACTGCAGCATCTCCTGGTACTGCATCCACCCCAGGGTGCAGGAATTCTGGTCATTGTTGGCATCCTCCAGGTGCCAGAGGTCAGGGGCCCACCAGATGATGGGGCGCAAGGAGCCATTGGTGTAGCTATAGGGCAGGAGGTGGCTGGTGAAGCGCCGAGCCACAGCAGGCAGACTGCGATTTAGCCCCAGCACCCTGTCCAGGTGGAAGGCCAGAACCTCATAGAGGTCCTCTGAGCGTTTGATGAGTCCACAGAGCCCATCCTGGCAGTCCTGCTCTGGGCTGGCTGGCAAGACATCCCCCTCGGCACTCCCCACAGCCCGCAGTCCCACTCGCAGGACTCTCCCATGGGCTGCAATGCGAGTTTTGGAGACCACCTGTCCACTAGCCAGCAACCTCATCTTCTGGAGGTCATCATCAGAGAGCCATGGGGGAGTATCTCCCTCTACCCGCCCCTGCCGCCTCCTGCCCTGGCCAGGGGGCTGGTCCCACCACAGGTGAGTGGGGGGTATAGGGGGATTTTCACTGTGGAATTGTCCACTGGATAGGGGGGTGGCTGCCTCCCACTGGGCACCTGGGAGAGGTGATGCTCGCAGTGCATGGGGGGAGCAGTCTGGCAGCGGAGGCAGGTGGGCAAGGGCTAGCAGAGCCAGGGCCAGCAGGACCCCAAGAGCCTCCAGGGCAGTGAGCTTCAGACCCACCCTTCTCCATGGTTGCTGGGCCTGCAAGGGGAGAAAGGGAGAATGTTACTAGGAGTTCCTGCATGGTGTTATGGCCAAGGATCCCCTGAACTTGTGTGCCCCCTGCCTCAAGCTTTGCTTTCAATAACTTAATGGGATTTACTTTGGAGGAGCAGCTCCTCTGCTTATGTTCTCTGTGGGAAAGGTGTTCCCCAAGCACTCACTGCCTCTGTAGCACTGTAGCAGTATGATACTGCTGGCAGTATGATTTGTGCCAGAAATTAGCCACAGTCCCTGCAGAAATCAGAGCAAGGGCTGATCCACCACAGACATCAGACATTGCCATGTCTGCAGTGGTGATGTAGAGCACCACCTTATGGGTGATGAATTCTTCATGGTCAAATATTTTGCTTTAAAGACTCAAGAAATGGGAAAAAAAACAAAAAAACACCAAAAAACCGAACCAGAACAGAGGCAAATCCTGGCTCCATGCAAATTCTTTCCAGTTCCTAAGAGATTTCTACCTTCAGACCTTACTCTGGGCACCCCCAACGTTCCTATCCTGGTTGCACACTGAATCCATAACCCAGAGCCCCACATCCTCATCCACAGGACACCTCAATTTGTGCTGAGTGCACAGCCTCTGGAGCTCTGCCCACCACTGTGTCCACCAAAAGCAAGGCAGCTCAAAGTGCCAATCAGGAACTGTGGCAGCCTGTATTTAAGAAGCATGCAGACTACTGTATCTGAAACTTTAAGTATTCTGATTCCCAGCACCAAGGAACTGCTTTTAGATGGGTGCTACCAGGTTTTGGTGTATATATCTTTATACACACAGCTTTTTAACCTTCTCCTTTTAGCTATACTTTCTTCTCTGAAGAGACTTATACAAATTTTACGCTGGAAAGGCAGTTATATATACTGTGCCACATTTTACACAGGCAAATACTGTGCAAGTCTCCCCACATTGCTAAGCTCGTATCTCCCCTTTGACCTGAAGCAATCCCATGTGTACAGCACTGGGGCTGTCCGGAGCACAGCACTTCCCATCTGGGGTGAGGTGCAGGGAAACAATAGGGAAGCGCTGTGACATCCTCCCAGCCCATCCCACCCCAGGCCACACTGCACACATGCCACATTCACCCAGGCTTGTGCAGTCTAACACACTGGATTGGGGTTGAAGGCAGAATTGACAAAGTCCTCCTCAGATGCTGGCCACTGAAAAAGAGAGCTTGACATTTGTGATTTCTCAACTTTGTACTGAATATGACATATATGGAATTGAATACCTAGCTGGTCTTGTTAGGGTCACCTGTCCTGTCTGCTCCTCCACACAGGTGTGGCCTTTTACCCTGCTCCCCTCAACACAGTACACAAGATTTAGCAGTGACCTTGGTCTGCATATTAATCCTTGATAGTAACTCTAAACGTAAGGTTTCATCACTGCTAGAAGCAGGCACTGTCTGTGAAAACATGCTGTTAATTTCAGAAAGTGCAGTTACTTAAAAGTGCCTTAGCTGAAAACTAATATCAGTGAATAGAATTCTGTTCTAACCCAAACCAGGACACTGCAACAACTTCTATGGAGTTAATCCTGATGGGCAGTATTAACTGTAAATCTTACTACTTCCATCTGCGTCCAGCTGAATTCCATTCCCAAACCATACTTTGCTGGGGCACTTTTCCCAACACCTCCTTAGTACTCCCCCTCTTTGGAGAGACGTGGCCCACATCACCCTTGCCAACACCTCTTGTGACCTTCTGTGTGGAGGATTTGCAGAGTGATCACTTTTGGTATCTGCTCAATGATAACCCTTTGGTTGCTTATAACACCGCTGGGTGTGCAAAGAACCTGGCTGCCAAAATTCTAAGTATCCTAGGAGGGGTGCATGTGGGAGCCATATGAAGAACCTTGGAAATACTGCAGGAAAAATCATATTTAATCCACAGCTGGAGAGCAGTGGATGCCAAATGGATGGCAAGGATTGCTGGAGTTTTAATGTCAAGTCAGTTTACAGTCCAAGGGATTAAGGAATCATTACTGTCCTAACCACTTCGTCTTTGTCAGTGAGCTCAGGCTTGGGCACCACAAGTTACAGCTTCAGTTCTTTCCCATGCTGGGGTTGCACAGTGAAGCTGTGTGAAGGCTGACGCAGGCTCCCTTCCCCAGCCCCATTCAGGGTTTTCCTGACACATCAACAATCAAAATAAAAAAAACCCCAAAAGGAAAACTCTCTGTGTTATTTCTGGCAGTCAATACTGCAAACTTAATAACAACCTAGATGATAGAACGCTGCAGAAATAATACCATATTTACAAGCTCAGAGTAAATACTTTTCCAAAGGGACTTTCTCTGAGCCCATGCTGTAAAAAAATGCTGCAGCTTAAGCTATGGCTTCAATTCAGCCTGAAATGCAAACCATACATACAGCTCTGCTTTGCCAGTCAGACATAGTGACAGTACAACATGTCTTTGCTAGAAATTAGTCCATTTCCCAGCAGGCAAGCTACAGAAAAAAAAAACATAAAAAGGCTTAAGAGAGGTACTGCTTGCTCCAGGGTGCCACTAAGTAAATAAAATATATCCTCATCTTCAGAGAGACATACAGCACAGCCTGGGCTCCTAGAGGCATTGTAGAGAGCCTGTGCAGCCTGTCCCCTTGGGGATAAAACATTTACAGTGTGGTTGGGAGGAGTTTATCTTTAACAAGTGTTCCAAGATGCTTGAACCTTGACAGAATTTGAAGCAGAGGCATCTGTTTTCAATTTCTTTTCAAAGTGCATCAAACCGGATTTGTTGAGCTTGAAAGCAAAGACAAACAAACCCCAAACTTTATTATGCAAGAAAGTAAGAAACAACCCTAAAACTGAAAAGATGCCATGGAAATACATGGCCTTTAAAAGCAGGATTGATCCTGTTTTCCTCTGACATTCATAAAAGTGCTTCTGGGTCTGCAATGGCACTGCCAGACCCCTCCAGTAGTAAAACCCTTTGTCCCAGAGAGATGCCCAAGGGAGCCAGGACAGCTCGGCCATGCCCATGTGCCTCTTGTCTGTCCACCTGCCTGCCCTAGACTCCTGACCTCAGAGAACTTCGCTGGAGGCCACTTTTGAGTAGGTTAAAGGCAGGTATGCGCATTTATCTGAATGCACACCATGTGGGGTACATTTTTCAGAGGGGTGCAACACACAGAGCTGCACTTATCTTCCCAGTACCGTGCTTGCTGCCCTTCCAATGAACCGCAAAACTGCCTAGGCAGCAGAAGACGCAGCCTGCCGTGACCAATTTTAACAAAGACTGCTTGAAAAGCAACTGGGAAACCTCCTTTGGCTGCCCCCCACCTCTGGGAACATCTCCAGATCCTTGTGCCCAACATGTGGTGCTGGTGGCAGCTTCCAGTGCATCAGGGAGGAAGGCAGGGGTATGTCAACCAGATTCTGGAGGAGAACAACCTCTTCCTTTTGGTATTGGATAGGAATTTTTTGGTTGGTTAAGCACATGGGCTAAACTCACTAATGGGGACCCACAACCATCACACAATCACAGAATGTTAGGAGCTGGAAGGGACCTCAAAAGATCACCTAGTCCAACCACCCTGCAGGATTCCCTAGACCATGCTGAGGATGTGGAAGGACACAAAACCACTCCACCCTTAGGGTAACTCTGGGCAAGCCTAAGCAGAAGGAAATCCTTGTCAGAGTCTGTTGCCCATCACTCAAGTGATTAAGTGCCTTCTTGTATCATCCTGTTTGGGGAATATAGATGGCTTGCAGAGGGGGAATTTACTAAAGACAGCTATTGAACGGGGACTGTGAGCCTTGAAGGTAGTCCTGGCTCAGAGTGGCTGTGCTCCCCTCACACATGGCTATGGCACCAGGTCCCACCACCACCTTCCTGCACCTTCAATAACACAGAGCACAAAGAAAGGGTGTCCCTCCGCATGACCTCATGATCCATCAAAGTGGCCATAATTTCTAGAAGACCTGCACCAGTTGTGTGCCTGGAGTTGTTTCTGCCAGGGACTCAATTTATTTGCCCTAAAATGCCCTTCAAAGGGGGAGAATCATGGCCCCATTGCATTTTGACATACTGAAGATCATCCTGCTTGGTACCAGGGCAGGGATGCAGCAGAAAATAATTGTCTGCCTGCTCAAGGTTCCCCTGAAGACCTGTTTCTGTGTTTTACTCCTCACAAGCAGCTTGGGAAGCTCAAGCCAGGAGCTGTGGAGGTGGGAAAGGGGATTGTGCTCCCAGAAACCATGTGCAAGGGAGTTCTAATAAACATTAGGTTGGCTGAAACCCAGGACACGAAAACCCAATAGATTGCCACATTGTGCTGGGTCCTTCCCTTGCAAAGTCAGCAAAGTCCCTGTAGCTGGCCTACAAGCCTTCCCTCTAGTGTGTCCAAAACCAAACCAGAAAATGACCAAGTTAAATTGCCCAGGATGAAAATTTAAAATATGCTGTACTTTGCTAAGCTTTGTACAGTCTGCAAAGCTTCTGCGTCAGGTAGGTAACTTACAGTCTAATTGAAAGACAGATGTGCTTCATACTAGCATAGGACAACACTCCAGTAGGAGCACAAAGGGGTGAATTGGTGTTGATATAGTTCACTCTGAGCAATGACTTTAATAGGGTGGTGCCAGCATGCTTCTTTAACTTCTAGAACAATGTTGCCTTCACGTTTCTTCCCGGTCATTGCTACAGCCTTGGGGCAGTAAACTCTTCTTTTTCTTTTTTTTAAAACCTGGAGCACCACACCACTCTTTCCAGTAATAACCTGGCATGCCTTCAACTACAGGCCCTGTGTCAGCTCCTCGAGCTTTTTGCTTCTCAGGAATGAGACATCTTGTTTCTTGCTCAGTTCCCCCCAGTCAGACCCATTATTTCTGGTTTCCGGAGGCCACTCGTGCTGGAGGTGCTTCTCTGCCCTGGCCTTTCTCATGCTTTCTCATTCAAAAGACCACTTTGAAAAAAAATCTTCAGTCAGTGCTGGAAACTGCCCCGTGTAATGAGAAAATCCCAGCACGTGTACATAATTCCCATTGCACTGGCTAGTCACACTTGAGTTACTGACCAAACAATAGCAGATGAAACATGGGCTCGTAAAAACCCCAGGAGTAGCCTGCAAGAGCAGCAAGGCTCCTAGCATCCCAAATGTCCTGTTCAGCATGTTTATGCTGGCTGTGGGGCAGGAAACAGAGGACACCAAGGAGGAGAGGGATGGCTGTCACATGGGCAGAGGACACAGGGCTATGGGGTGCAGTTGATGTAGTTAAGGGCAGGGCTTCCGCTTGGGGAGACCCAGAAAGGACACACACCACATCCTGCACCTGTGATGGACTGACACCCTGAAGGGTATCCAGGAACTTGAATTTCCTGTGGTGACACTGTCCTTATCCATAAATTGTGTGATTTGCACTGAGAAAAAGAAAGAGTCATAACTCTCCTTGCTCCCACTGTGTAAATCTTTCAGCTTGCAGGAAATTAATACTCGGCTCTGTGAAGGAGGGACATGGTGCTTTTCATCCTGACACTGCATACAGTGCAGCTCAGGACCCCTCCAGTTTAATCCCAGAAGTCAACACAAAGCACCACAAAAATAAACAGTCTCCAGGGTGCCATACTTCTTTTGCTCAAAGTGAGCAAACTAAAAGCTTTCAGATGCTTCTCCTATTTAAGTTCAGATCCAGGCCTTTCACTGCAGACTCTGGAGCTGGAGACGTCTCCTAAGACATTGTTGGTTTTCTTTCAGGATATGTCACTGAGGCGCAAAAGCCTGCTGCCTCCTTTTAAATGGGCAAACATCTCCATACCTGTCACCACTAATAACCCTTATATTAAGTGATATCAACCTGTACCCAAACCATGTAGATCACTGTGAACTCAAAATAGCACCTCATGTTCACAGGAGACAATGAGGATCTGAGCAGTCCTAAATGCACAACTGTCTGCTAGCACCACGAGACAAGGGCCATCATCCTCGTCTTCCCTCTCTTCTCTGCTTGTTCCTCTAACCCTCACACCTCCGTGAGAGCAGCACAACCTAGAAATTCTAGCAGGGACCTCAAGGAGGGAGGGTAGTGGGTTTGGGCAGCTGTTGCTCCCTTGCTTCCCCCCACCGCTGTGCAGGATCCCACCAGGTTTCCCTTTTCCCCCCGCCTCGTCCCAGTTTCCCAGCCGGTCTGCTGCACTCAGCTCCAGAGGTCTTCAGAGCAGCTTTTCCATCTGCCTGATGAAACAACAAGAAGTGGGCCCCTTCCCCAGCAAAACAGATGTGGCTTCCTTTGTGTAACATCTGTGCCTCATGCCCCCATTCATTTTGAACAGTCTTGCCTCTGTGAGGGTTTGTGCAGGCAATGTTTTAGAAGAGGGCAGCAGCCTGTGGGCTGGACTACTTCCCTTTGAGTCCCACAAACCAATTGTCTCCAAATGCCTGAGGTTCTTATGGTGGAAAACAATATGCTTTGTTACCCACAGCATTTGGGAATTTGCAGTCCTGCTCCTCAGAGCACAAGTTCTAGCCTCAACCAGTAGCTCATACTGATGATTTCTGTGAGATTCCCAAATGTGAGAAGTAAGAGATGGAATCTGGAAGCCACCACTGATACCTTTTCTCAGAACCCCCCTCAGCCCTTAACTTCTCTCACTGTATCTCTGGCTTGCTCACCAGCTTTGACTTGGCATCCCTAGCAGGGTTGCGCTGCTTCAGCTGCTCTAAGCAGTAAAGAGCAGGAGTGCTAGAAAGCCGGATCTTTTTTTGCCACGTGTTCTGGGCTACACTTAATATGGGGAGGAATATATTATAAACCCCCAGATTTTATTTCCTCTCATTCTTGATTAATTTATCAATTCTGCTGATGAGTGCCTGAAAAGCCACTAAAACTCTCTACATATTTTGGCACTTCATCCAATTTATTTGTTTTACTGGGTGGTCACATTTTTTCTGTATTTTGGGGAGGGGGAATTTTGATCCACTTGTTTTCAATTTTCATTTCTAACTGGTGGACCCACATGAGGGAAGAGGAACACTTGCATGGGCTCACAAAACCAACTTTGGGGTGCTGGCGAGGGGCAGCACTGGATTCCCTTGTCAGCATTTCAGTGGAGATTGTCCAAGTCAGCCAGTTGGAATTCCCTGAGCTGGCTGTCAGGTTTTTTCCCTTCCTGGAGAGCAGGAAAGTGCATTCGTGGGATTCCGAAGGGGAGGGAAGAGGAGGACAGTGAGGCCTTTCAGCCCCTTGGTCTTTCTCCAAAACAGAATTGTTCATACAAGCCCTGGCCTCAGTTGCAGAACGGTAACCCCGTTTTCCTCTGTTTAAGCCATTACTTCTTAAAGAGAAAAAAGTGGAAGAAAGCTGCTTACCCCTTGGCTCTGAGTGCTGCCTTCCAGCTTGCTTCTCCTTCTCCCAGAGAACACCACAGAGTGAGCAAGTGGAGCAAACATGGTAGGAGCACTCGTGAAGCCTGGTTCCCAATAAAGGGACTTTTCCTTCAGGGCAAGACAAATAGCTGCAGACAGACCGGAGTTATTAAGCTTTTGAAACACAAGGGTAATTACGGCATTTGGCATCTATGCCAGAGGATTAATAAAGTGTAATCAGTCCCTTTTATTTAGACTGCCTCATACTAGGCAAATGGCAGAGCAGTTGGAAATTACTTGCTGGCAGATTTTGAAACCAGAAGAAGATATTTCTGTGATGCACTCATCCTTCAGCACTAACTGCTCCAGCAGGTTGGGCATATACAGCAGCCGGATCCACAAGCAAGTGGCTGCAGGCACCCTCTGTACTAACAGTGAAGCTCACAGCTGGGCTGTCTGGCTTTCTGCAAGTGGTCACTCTCCTGATGATTTTGAAAGAAACGAAAAATCGGCTTAGGGGTTTGCTGCAAATGAAGCAACAAAATTACCAGCTTAGAGGACAGCCTGAACTTAATTCCTCTTGACCATCACTGCCCTGCCTATGGGTGAGTAATGCCTAGATCAGACACAGATTATGGGTGGAATCAAAGCAATCAATAGGGGAGCTCATAAAGGGGAAAGGACTGCAGAAGCAGACATTCCCTAGACAAGGCAAAATGGAAATCCTGGCAAAAACTGAACACCTTGCTCTTGCAGGGGAGACCACACCAGGTACCTGGCACAGGATATATGCGCTTGGAAGACTTCATAAGGAAGGCTAATACAGGAAAACTTTATTGCAGATGAAAGGCTGCTGTGGGAAGAGCTGCCTTGCTTTTTTCTTTGACAGGGAAAAGTTATCTCCAACCCCAAAATGCAAGAAACATAAGTCCCAGTCTTGTCTATTTTTCCTGCTGCTGCAGTTCATTAATTAAGAAACTCAAAACAGGCTATGGAAACTGTAGGATGTAAAGTATAAAATACATCAGTATGTTACACACATACACACACACACACAGACACACACACACATAGTCTGGTGAAGTCTGTGATGGCCTCACTGCTGCCAGAGATGTTCTGAGTCATTACCACATATAAAAATATTTCAGCAACACAAGCGACACCAAACCATCAGTTTCTGGCAGTAATACCGGGTGCCTTCTTGGCTCATCCATCGCTTACATTTACAATCCCTGCCTGACACAAGTTTTGCCAAAGCTGAGGTGGTGAAGCAGAGGCTGAGCCCCACACCCCTCAGCACGATCCCCTGTCTGTTCCCTAGCAGGATAACAGTGGCAGGGAGCAGTGGGAGCCCCATCCCAGTTTGGCTAGCTTGTGTTGCTAGATGGTTCTGGAAACCAGTTGCCAAGGGGTGTCCTAAACTTGAGCACTAAAACTACTCAATGTGAAAAACCACCCTCAGGTTTGGAACATTCTGCAGATGCAGGGGCATCTTCTAAGGCTGGGGAAACAAGTTCTCCAGGGTGGGAAGGGAGCATTTTGTTTTGCCAGACTGGCCTTTTTTGTGACTTTTTGATGAAAGTGCTGTGCTTTGTGAGGACCAAACAGAAAGCACAAAGGGGGTTGTCATGCTCTCCAAGTCTATCTGCACTTAGCTGCCTTTGCACCATGCTGTTCACCTACCTGAAGCAACATGACCCAGGCTTTTAAAAAAAAGGTGGATTTCATCTCCCTAGCTGACAGCAGAATATTTAGCTACAGCAGCTCCAGGCACTGCCTATACAGACATCTTTAAAGACATCTGTGCCCAAAACCTCTGAGGGGTGCTGTTAGACTTGCACCCAGGATGGAGACAACCAGGACATAGCCTCACACCTTGCCGCATGGGCTTGTTGTCCCTGAGCAGACCCAGCTTCCCACCACCAGCTCAGCAAGGAAACCCCTAAATCTTACCATGTCTCACAGCAACAGCTGATGTGCTCCTCCTCACGTGCTTTATCACCCACGGGCAATGCAGCACACTGTCAGCTCCTGAGTTGGGCATCAGTTACCTGCAGCACTTCTATATAACACCAGGAACCCCCACAAAATACGAAAATAAAAGAAAAATGGCAATGATAAAAACCCCCTCATGATCAACCAGCCCGCCTCATCTTCCTGAGCCGTAACTGTGGCTGGGGGCTGTCACCCAAGGGTGACCCTTCAGGCTCTTCACAGTCCCTGCTGGTTGACTTCACATTGCCAGGAGCTGTCGGGTGCCTGCCACTGTGCGTGGTGGGCACCTCTGGGTCCCACCTTAACAGGAGGGCACACTTCAAACTTCAGCTGCAAGTTTTCAAACTCTGCTTCATCCCAGACCCACCTCCCTGTGGGGAGGGGAGTAGAGAGGCTGGGAAGGGGGAAACAGACATTTGAAGAGTCTCTTTTTCACAATAAAAGCCCTTCTTGCTGCCTTTTTTTTTTCTCTTTTCTTCTTTTAGTACCGAGGATTGATTTGAGCCAGGAGGCACAGATCAAGGAGACTGAGGACACATGTGCTCCTCCCAACCCTGTCTGCTCTCAGTGACCTCAATGCCAGAGAAGCAGAGGGACAGGCAGGGCCCCAGGGACCATGTCCACCTTGGAGCTAGAAAAGTTAATCACAGGTCTGCTCACAGGTACTTCAGAAAATGCTCTTTGCAGGTTTTTAATAACACTGTTTTGCCTTTCAGTAACAGCCCAGCGAAGAGGTGTGCCACATCAGTGCCCAGAGCAGATGTACCCCTAGGAGAAGATTTCTTATCCACTTAAAAGGCATTAATGCATTAAAATATTTTTTAGAGTGCTTGGGCACCTGCTTTTCCAGAGCACAAAGCACCTGCATGCAGCCAGCAGAGGGATGACCACAGGGAGCCGGGGAAGGACACTTGCACCCAGTAGTGCCCAGCCAGTGTAGCTCACCTTCAGCACCCAGGTGTAGGGAGCACCCCAAAAGCCATTTCCTCAGACTTTTGGGATAAAAGGGTCTGGAGGCATTGTTTTGGAAAGCAAGTTTCACCAGCCCTTCATGGTCAAGCAGGGCAGACAGGCAGCTGTCAGGCTGCAAAGCAGGTTTTTTCCTTCAGATGTCTTTCCTCTTCCAGTGTTAGGTTATGGCCAAGCAAAACCTATCATTCTCCTACCATGCTAGGAGATGCTGTCACCTGCCCCATCCTCATCCCATCTCCAGCCCCTGTCAGCCCACCTTGGGGACAGGAGGAAACCCTCTGTCTCAGGTGTGATGGACCTGCATTAATTTCTCCCTTGGGACCTAAAGACAGGCAGTGGAGAGAGGTCAGATTTCAAGACCTATCAAGGAACAAGAAGCTATTCTGCCTCAGAGAAAGTAAAGTTGAAGGGATTTTTTTCTCCCTTTTAGCAAAGTGTGAGGCTTTAATGAGTTTGAGGGATTGTGAATATGACTTTCCACATATGCCAAGATAATTATAAGCTTGAATAGATTCCTGAGACCCACACTCTACCCAGATAAATCACTGCCACTGATTACAAACGAGCCGCTCAGAAAGCCTTCAAATTTCTCTTCTTTTCCCCACTCTCTCCTATAGCTATTGGTAATGGGCCTTGATGATTTGCAAAGAATTAGGTTATAGAGGAGACCCAGATACTTCAGCCTTCCTTTGAAGCCGGTCTGAAAAAGGTGGGAAATTAAAGCTCTAAGGATCAAGCAGGATGGGGAGACAGGTGGGCTCCCACTCAGCTCTGGGCTAGGGATCTGGTGCTGGGACCCAGAAGATGCTGAGAAACAGACAAACTGCAAAATTAAGTTTTGTATCTGGTTTCAGAGCATGCTGAATTCCCATGCCTCTCTTCCCTGACTGCTGTCTGTAAGGCAGAGAAAATGCTAGATGGAGGCGATTTCTTTCAATGCATTGTGTGTGGGAACAGACTTTTCTCTGTCAGGTTTTGTTTATTGTTCTTTATTATTCACATGGAAACAACCCCACACATGTCACTTATGGAACACACTGGATTTTCATAAATACACTGAAGAAGTTGTACACACCTGATTTAATAATTAGACTAAATTACTGCTGCCAGGATGCTTTTGTCACCATTTGTCTGACTCAAGAAAAAAGCAGGGAATCATATCCCAAAGGGAGAGAAATCCTTCATAAGTAGTGTTTAAGATGCCAGAAAAAAAAGTAACATCTGCAGAGGAACCACACACTCCCATAGCACATGAGCCATATGCCTCCCACAAATACCTATTGTATCTTGCTATCATGACTCAAATGAAGTGTATGGAGTAAAGGACAAAGAGTTAAGTCCTTCACAGATGACTACTCATTCCTCTGGCTTACATTTTAGATAAACGCTAGAAACTCCAGGTTGCTTGTCAAGTCACACCAACTGTGATGATCCAAATAGGTTAGGGGTTTCTTTTATTTTTTTAAATTTCTCAGGGTTGTTTTTAAAGCTCTCTTATCTTCAGCCAGAAATAGTTCTTGTCACCTATGTCCCATGTCCAAGAGATTTACTATGTTATTAGAGAAGCAATGATTTCCTTTCCATGAAAAGGCAGCTTTTACAATTGCTGTGCATCACCAAGGGTTTGTTGGCCTCTGGCCTCCACCAGTTTTCTGAAATGACTGAACTTCAGTCTAGTGTGAGAGTGGGCAGTCACTGACAGCCCATCCACTTCATGACAACACAAGCCCCCGGGAAAAGAGAACCCACTGGGGCAGTGTGACATAGATGCCCCACAGGACACCTGTCCCCCTGGATTCCCTTGTTCCCAGCAGCTGCTATAGCAGCTTGAACTTTGATACTGAGTTTCTACCTGTACCCCACCATAGATACCTTCATCCTCTTCAGAGTCCATCCTTCCTGACACAAGAGATCCTCCTCTGCCAAATAAAACCCATATTTATCCCAAATAAAACCCTTATTTTTTCTTCCACTCTTTTCTAGATACAAACTCCAGCACTCAATTAATCAGGAATTTTCTTAGACCATGACCGTGTAAACCAAGGGACTCAGATCTCTCTATTATTTATCACTCCCCTAACCCTCCACCATCTGAAAACTTTACCATCAAGTAATTGCATGTGCATGTCTGTGTATCCTTAACATGGTCATTTTTAAAAATACAGGATGTTGGATGTAGAACAATTCCACCCCACAGAATAAAAAAGCTTTAGCACTGATATCTTATTTTGAGATCTGTTGTTGAGGCCATTTCTCACCTAGTATGTAAAGCAGTCCCTCCCAATAATGCGTTTTAAATATAAAGATGGCATATGGTACTATGGTGCTATGCCTGTTGTCTTGGAGACACCCAAATGTGCTCCGACAGCACAGATGACATGGTCTCCTCAGGAAGAGGAACTTGCACCCTCCCCCTACACAACATCTCCCATTGGCAGCTGCAGAGACCCAGGCTGAGGTTAGACGCACCATTGGTCTAACCCAGCAGAGCACTGCTTATGCTTCCAACAGTGCTGCCAGTAAAGTCTAGTGCAGCTCAATGCCAACGCAAAAGGTTAGTACAGCCCCAAGACCTACCTGTCAACAGATTTATGCACGTCTTTGCCTTTTGAAGAGCAACCCAAAACCACCTGGGAGCAGGGGGAACTGGGAAGAGCAAAGGGAGCCAGAGGACAACACCACTGTATCATGACAGGGACCATGCCCTACTTCATGTGAAGCTATAGGTTGAAGCACACCTACCCCCACAACTCTTATTTTCTGTCCCTTGTGCCTCTCACTCAAGCAGAACTGTGGCATCATCAGCAGAGGCCAGGCATATCCATGGCATGAACATCTTCCCTTCCAAGGTCATGTTCAAGTAGCTGGGAGTTAAGGAAGCCTGCTCACATCCAGGATGAGGACCTGCATGCATCACCAACAGCAACAGCTTGCCAGCCTCCCTCTGGACTTTGAAAAATGATTCAGGCAATCATAGCAAAAATGATGCCACTCTCAGCTAGTCAGACTTAATTTAATTTATTATGCCATAAACTCTGATTTTTTTCAATTATCTACAAAGACGTCCAGGATGAGCTAAGGCTCACATGTGCAATCTAAATGAGACAAGCAGTAGAAATGAAAGACAAACAAAAAACAAACAAACAAAAAATCCCTTTAGGGGCTCCAGGGAGGAAGAGGAGGAAGAGAAAGAAGAAGGAAAAAGCCTGCAAGCCTATTGCCTGTTCTTTCTTTTGATGATTTTTATACAGCATCTGACTGCAACATCACAATTAGCAACTGCTCCTTCTTTTGTTTGACGGATTTTGTGAATATAAGGTTCAAACAGTGTCTCTAAGAAGTCTTGGCTGCTGAGTTATCATGAAAAATATTCGGATGCTGTGCCCTCTGTGTCCCCTTAGGTAAAGCTCTAGTTGGTGTCAAATATAATATTCTTTCATGCTATTTAAACATGAAGACTATTACTTTTTCAAATCATCTATCATTTTCAACAAAGCAGAGCTTCCTAATGGCATCCTGCTTATAAACCTTTATGAGCAGCACAATGCCCCAAATATGACCTGCCCTTTACAAGCAGACCAGAGCGGATGCAAGAAAAGAGCTCAGCTCTTCTGAGGTCCACGATGAGCACGTCGGGGCCTTTCCTTACAATATGCAAGGACAGATGATTCCAAACAGTTACAGAACGAACTATCTGAAAAATATTCTCATATCAAGAGACCACTGGGGAATGTTAAAAAGTACTTCCCCTGTAAAAAGAACTAGGTCAATGCATCTTATGAGGGAGGAAGTGGCTCTGTGCTGGTGGCAATGGCATAATTTTTAGGCTGGTCATCAGCACAAATAGCTCACTGCAGCTGGAAAGACATCTCTAGTTTGGATACACATAGCAGTCTGAGAGCCTTAGGGGGAGGAGGGAGAGTTTGCTACAAAGACTTACCTGGAGATCTGTCAGACTGGTTTATGATTGCTGAAAGTGAAGTGAGGAAAAAACAACAAATTCTTCATTTGTTTAAAAAAAGAATATGACACAGGGGTCAGCTGCACAAAGTGAAGGTTGGGCCAAATTCCCACTTATGGGCACCATGATCTGAAGTTGTACAGCATCCATGAATTAAGCCTGTTATAAGTTCAGGGGCACATCACCAGTATCCACAGGACCACTGCCTGGGTCACGGCAGGGACAAGGACTGCAGTACTTCAGCACAACTAGCGATACAGTGCCTAAAGAGGTAAAAATAGATCCTTCTGCTTCAGAGAAGGAAATCCCAGTATAAAATCAAAAGTACCTGAGTGTGACAATAGTATATGCAACTTTAAGCTCAAAACATTACAAACTATTTCCAAATTAAAAGGGAAAAAAGAAGGAAAAGAAATTATACAAAGGAAGAATGAAAAGCTGAAGACTTGAAATGAGTACAGCCCAAACCACACAGCCATCCCTGTAATTTGCTCATTTACCACTTCTTGCTTGTAAGCAGTACTTACTCATATACCAATAATGCTGTCAATAGAAATCAGCATCTTTTAATTTTGATGAAAGGCAGGCACGTGGAGTTTCAGAGGTACCTTTATCAACGAGGGCAAGGCGAACGGAAACATAAAGGGCTGGAAACATTTAAGGGGCACTACAAGTGAAGACAAAATAAACAGAGGGAATCCAGCTCTAAATTGGACCAGGTTTACCAGAAGTCCATGGTCAGTATCAATGGTGCAGAAGTAGTTCAGAACAGACAGTATTATCTACTGTTAACACATAAGTAACTAGAAGACCAAATGATTTGAAAATATCAGTCACACACCCTGCCTGAAGGACAGTCTGAATGCTCATATTTGAAACCCAGGAAGATCAGTAAATCCAGAGATTCCTTTTTAAGGTCTATCAAATCTCATAAAAAACCCCCAACACATTCAGATGTCAATAGCAACAGACATATTTAGGCAAGAATCAAAACCACTTAAATATAGCTTTTTTCAAAGAAGTAAAAAGAAATATGCATCATCAGCAAATCCTTCAGCTCAGAACTGCAGCTGGTTCACAGGAACAGCAGATTTTACACCTTTTAACTACAGATTATGCTAAAGGGTCCAGTCCTACTACTAGAATTGCTTGTGTCACCCAGACTTTGTAGCACAGGATTAGGACTGGGTTTGCCAACTATTGGTATCAGTTTAGGAAGCACAGCTGCTGATCTCAGGAGTAAAATGGGATGGGGTACATTTCCTCCTCTGCCACCCGCAAGGCCCCTGCATGTTCTGCGTGAAATAAGCTGAGAAAATACACATTGGGACTTCACTTTAAGGTTCTTCTAAACAGCAGATGCTATTTCTTGATGCTTAGCTCCACAAAATGAATTAAAGTAGTATATCCTTAGTCCAACAAAGTATGTCTTGGTCAACTATAAAGACAAAATAAAGAGCTGGATAAGCACATTCATTGCTCTCAAATGTTTGTGTCACCCCTTCCTTGGCACTGACCCTTCCACAGAAAGGCAACACAGTTGCCTGGTTTCCACAAGTCTTAGGAGCAACTTTGTAAAGAGCTGAAACTGCCATCGTGTGGTAAGCTTCAGAAACAAAACTGTAGTCCTGTAAATTTTAAAGGACAAACCAGCACAGATGGCACAACACTTATAGACTGAAGGGAAGGTGGACTACCAACATCACAAAGCTGCAGGAGGTTTCAGAGCACTTTCATGAGTTGCTAAAAGGAGCACAAGATGCTGCTTGCATGGAAGATGCTCTCAGAAGGAAACAGTGCAGGTACCAAGGACTGACATATTCTATTTTAGTTCTCCGCTTTCTTCCAAACTGTAAAAAAAAGCTTCTTTCACAGAAGCACTTGAAGGCAGACACAGCGCTACAGAATGAGGTCTTCTAAGGCATATAATGCTTTCTTTCCTTAACAGTGCCTGAATCCTTAACACCCTCTGCCCCCGGCACATCCCATTCATGGTGCAGTATTAGGGCAGACACAACCAGCCCCCAGGTAGACAGCCTACTGTCCAGGCATGTTTTGCACCATTATAAAGTTCCTGTTCAGTAAAATGACAGCTGCTAGGCAGCTTGGCAGGTTACAGCACACCTCATATCATGGAAATGTTTCGGATACCTCAGTAGCTGCTTAGTGGTACCGGTGGGAATGAAAACCCTAGACAAATTGCTGCAATCACAGTCAAAGTTATTTGGAAAGAAGTACCTTTAAAAATGAGCAAATGTAGAAAAAACATTTGTGAGCTCATTATGACTGAAGGGATGCCTGTTTTCTGTACAGGTACTTTGACCAATTTATCAGCAGTCTTATGTAACTGAGCCCAACAGTAGAACATAAAACCCAAGGAACAACTCTTTTACCTTAAAGCACCTCCAGGTTGATACACCTTTCAAGTTACTTTTAAGCAAAGAGTTACAGAGTAGGTAGATTTAATCACATTAAATTCCAATTTAAAAATCAAGACCTCCAGAGGCTTGAACATTGGTTTTAATCTCAATTTGCATAATTTCTCATTTTTTTTTTTCCTTAGCCCATCCATCCATTCCTATCAAGCATGTGCTTGAACTCAATTTTCAAGGGCATATAAATATCTCAAACTAACAGTTTAGTGTTTGAGTATACAGGTGCCAATTCTGGCTGAAGTAAGCAACACTAGCCATGTAACTACTTCAAAGCACAGATTTGTAGAAGTCCATGCCTATAATCGTATCTGACAACATATATTTGAGTACGTATTTGACAATATATTTAAAGGTCTTACAACCTTAATTTTTAAAAATGTGTATTCTCCCTCTTCCACCTTCTATCAGAATGTAAAAATAATTTTCTTTTCAATTACCAAACATCCCAGATTTTCCTCATTCAGTATGAAGAAAACATATCCCCTTCCACAAACTAGGCAGGAGAAAATATAAAGATGGTTGCTGACACTAAAATATGTAAACATTGTTTTATAGGGCAGAGACTAAATAGAGCACTTCACTGTTTCAGATGGCTTGAGTAATTTTTAGGTCATGTTCCCTTTTAACTGGGCATGCAGATATTTCATCTGGCATCAGAGAGAGTATGGAGCATAGGCTGTATGGTCACTTCCCAGAATGTGATAAAAGCATTTCTTCCACAAGAACCCAACAACTGGACATTAATAAACGAGACAGACAACAATTCTTGGTCAGAAGCAAAAATGAACTTATGATTACAATTCCAATCATGTGTTTAACCATTTGCTGATTTTAAAGAACTGGAAAAAGGACACAAAGTCATACATAACCAGAAGGTCATTTTATTTCTGTGCCTTCGGTGCCTTCTCCGACTTTGGTGCCTTCTGAGACTTTGGCACCTTCTCTGTCTTTGGTGCCTTCACTGACTTCGGCGCCTTCTCTGACTTCGGCGCCTTCTCTGACTTCTCTGGCTTCTTGCCTTTTTTAGAAGCCATCTTCTGGAGCTTCTTCATTTCATGCTTGATGATCCTGTTTCTCTGTAAAGAAGGAAAATGTTTACTACTCATTGAAACAAAACCAGGAAGTATTATGCCTTAATTTAAATTCCAAGCTTTCAGATCCTGCCCTTTTCGGTAATCACCCTTTGCTAACAAATTACAGTCCTAAGTTTTACCATGTATTACATTAAAATGTCAAATCCAACCTAGTACTTTCTGGATTTACCAAGTGGACAACATCGTTCTGGCTGCTAATTTGGGCACCTCAATACTTCATGTGTAATGACTTTCATCATAGACTTAGATACTAACAGCAGCCCATCAAGACGACCCAATTTCATCAGGTGGTAACTCCTTCCACAGCTCTAACTTAGAGGACTGACACACAGATCATGTGGGTTCAAGTTTGATCAACTACTGAAGAGAAAGTGGTGGTCAAAGAAACAAAAAAAAAAATTCAAGGCAGTCACATACTTTGTGTGACTCCATAACCCAAGCCAGCTATAAAACTAAGGCAACTACCATCTCTGTGTGACTTTAAAGTGAAAGCTACAAGCATTATCCCCATAAAGAACTGACACTCACCATTTTCTTTGCTTTCATAACCTTGTAGCGATCAAAGTCAGTCATTTTGGCTTTCTGTTTAAAAAGAAGCAGTCATGAAACCACATATACATATTCAAGTAGTAAAACCCAGCCTACCAAAGCATTCCATAGGTAACTATGATCATCTCCAAATTAGGTTTAGCTGCCCATCTGGAAATAGTTCACATTTAAGGCCTTTGCTGAGAAGTGATGGTTCAGGAAAAAAGGTAATTAAAGAAATGACCGAATACAACCACCTTTACTATTAAAAATACAAGAAGCTGATAGGTAGCAACTTCTAAAATCTATGCCTTGCCTATCTTTAATCTTAACCTGTAGCTGAAAACAGATAAACTGTACCTTTTCTCGGGCTTCAATCTTCTTTGCCCATCTTGTTGCTGCCCATTTTTCATTTATATTTTCCTTCTCCCAGGCACGTCTCACACACTTCTGACGAGCACTGCATTAGAATAATCACAAAATTGTGTTTGGTCTTTAGGAAAAATGGGGTCCACTGAATTTCATAGAAGGGAAGATCCCTCTTCTACATTACTTTAGACACTTTTAAGTCAATACCACATACATCTTGTGGCCTAATTAACACTTTGTCACATAAACACTTTGCTAAGACTGACAGATGAATGACTGCAGGAGGCATACTATTCCTAGCACTTCTTCAGAACTAGAAAGGCAGCAATTTTTGTCTCTTAAATTACAGAAAGTCATAGTAACTAAGCTAAAAAGAACAAAGAGTTCAACCTCCTGCAATTCCAGTGTAGTTCCTTAGGCAGAGAACAAACTGAGTATCTGAAACAGAGACCTAAGCAGCAGCAAAAGCAAAACTTCACAGTATTTACTGCAACTGCTTTTCCCCACACCATCCAACCCACAACTACCTATAACTTGCCTAGGCCAGTGCGCCATTTCCTTTGCTCCTGAACAGCCATTATCAGCCAATATTGGTAATGAAAACGTAAATTTCTTCAACTATAATAATGCAGTCCATCAAATTTTTACATGTTAATCCACTGACTTAATGTTGTATGAACTTTCTAGACTCAGTAAAGCATCAGAACATATGGTATCAGTCATCAAGCGACAGTATGTTTTTTACATGTAAAAAAATGCCAACAACTCACCTGTGTGGGAACTTAAGAACAAAATCAGTCAGCTGCATACACTTGAAGGGCATGGCCTGCCTTCTGACACCACTGCAGGGGCCATCAACTAGTGCCTGAAAAGGAAAAATGTGGGGGTTTTGCAGCAGCTTTCCTATCATACTTGAATCAGATAACAATTTCCTAATAACGTATGAACAGCATCTTGGCAACAACAGTCCAAGACTGAAATATACGTTATGCCAACAAAGCCAAGATTGTTAAGTATTGCATATACAACCCAAGCTTTACAGAAATAATTTTAAACACTCATCTTCATCTTTGGGGGAAAAAAAAATATATCACACAGAACTAAGATGATAATACTTCTTTTTCCCCCATCTTTTTCAGGAATATTAAGCAGAAACAGTTCCCTAGCCCAAACACTTGCTTTAAACATACATTAATATCATTCCATTAATAAGTTTTAGACCCTCAACTATCATTACTTGTCCACTTTTTCTCCTAGGAAACACAGAAGAGAGGGGAATATATTGCGTGGCAATGTAAAAGCTTGCTACTGAAACTTTCAAACACATCAGCAGAAGCTACATCCCATCTTTTTGTCATCTGCTTATTTATTTGAAAATTTATTCACAAACCATCTCCTTTGAAATTGATGCACTCTGTATTACTGTGCAAACTTCTGTTACGGCAGAAAGAAGAAAATAAAGGTATAGCATTCATAGCTTACCCTATTTTGGTCAATAACATCCACAATAGCCACCAGCTTGCCAGCATGTGGCCCGAAGGAAATGAAGGCAACTCTGCCAATCTCGACGAAGCGTTTGAACACCTGGAGCAGTAAGAATTGACAGGAATTAGGCGCGAATATATCCAAGGCCACTACCAGATTCAAAGCTCTCACAGCCTTTAAAAAGGCTTCCCAAGCCTTCAAACTGCACAAAACCTCTTCGCTCGAGCAAAAGGCCCATGGTAACGCCCTCAGCTACTTTTTACCGGTCCCGTCTCCGTGTGGAGGCCGCATGCTGGTGGAGAAAGAGGCACCGGCAAGCGGCAGCAAGCCCCGCGGGCCGCAAAGAACCAGGGACTGCCGCGCCGGCTCCCACCGTGCCAGGCGCTGTCCACCGAGCGCGGCCCCACTCAACTCCCAGCCACGCCCGCCCCAGGGCTGCACGCGGGGCCCAGTCCCAGTCCAGCACGGGTAAGGTGGCCGCCGCCATTCCCCGCTCCCTCTGCACCGCCCGGACAAGCACAGGGAAATACACGCAGTGTAGAACAGCACAGGCAAGGAAACATGGACACGGGGAGATAGTCCCGGGGGGAGGCCACGCCGCGGACGCCCCAAACACCCGCACGCACCATGATGGCCGCCCGCGAGCAGAAAGGGAGGAGCAGCCGCGCCAGCAGCCGGAAACCGCCTCCGGGCCGGGACTGCGCATGGGCGGAGGCGGGGCCCGCGCGCCGCCAGGTCAAGTGCGCGTGTGCAGAGCGCCTTGTCTGTGCGGCTGCGGACTAGTAGCGAGCAGTGTGCGTGCGGTTCCGGAAGGGTCCCAAGGAGGCGAGGCTGGAGTTGGTCTTAGCAGCGGTGGTGGCTGCTGTTCTCGGCGCGTGCGTGTGGGGAGCGGGGCCCGGCCCAGCCCCAGCGGAGTAGAAAAGCGGTCGCTGCAGTGTCTGCTGTGTAGTGGGGTGGGTGGTTTTGTGAGTCTGGGGGTTGGTATAGCGCGTGAGGCGGACCGTATGCTGACCAAAGCTGGTGCCGGTCTGTCGTGCGAGCTGCGGTTTCTCCCGAGATCAGGAGGATAAGGATAGCTTTGGTGCTCTGGTGAGAGAGTGGCTCCTTGGAATACCGGAGAAGACGGGAAATGCGGAGGTTGTGGCAAAGCTGGTGAGCTGCTTCTGTTTGAGCTCTGGAGAAATTTGGTAGAGCACAACCAACATGCTCTGAGACAGCTTCTTAAAATTACCCTTCTCCCAGTGGCAGGAGATTTTTATGATGGGATGAGTAAAAAATAACGCCAAGAGTGTGCTTGGTTTTTCGTATCTTGGTGCAGAACTGGTCCTTGATTTGAGAGAGCAGCTTGGAAATGGGCAGGGTGCTACTCTGGAGACAACAAACAGAATGGGCTTGGGAAGGAGGCAGGAGTATTGAGAACAGACTTTTAGAGAAGGTAAAACCAATATTCAGGTTGGTAGGTGATGCCACCTGATGGTGAAAAGTTGGTTTAAAATCAACCAAGCAAAAAGAACATTTAGCTGACTGCATTATGTACACAGCAGTACAGAGGGGCAGGTAGCACTCTTCCTGCAGAAGTCAAGTGTCTGGCCTGAGAGAGCTGGTGGTCTAGTGGTTAGGATTCGGTGCGCTCACCACCACGGCCCGGATTAAATTCCTAGTCAGGGAAGCTTTGTTGTGAACTACTCTAGGGAATCCTGCTCTGGCAGGGGAGTTGGACTTACATGATCTTTCGAGGTCCCTTTGAATTCCTGTCATTCTGTGCTGTTGATGGTGAGTTACTTCCGTGTGTGTGTGGCAGAAGGCATCAGAATAGCACTGGTGTCTGATACAGGTGGCATTCTGCCAGAAGAATGTGTTCTTAGATCATGTTATTTTGGAGCTCCAGAGGCAAGCACATAACTGCTCTTACTTTATTGCTTGGTACCACATGAATGATGTTTCCTAGAGAGCAGAGACAGTTTGAGGTCTGCAGTGTATACAGGATGGACCATTCCAATCTCAAGCAGAGCTGCAGAGACAGCATGTCAAGTAGAGAGATGTTCCATGGCACATCCGGCCGAAGAACACAGTCACAGTGCTGTGGGAGCCCTGCCTGATGTTCTGCCTGAAGCTCCCCACAGCCCTTGCTGTTCTTGCTGCTCTGCCAAGCAGCAGTGCTGCTGAGGGAAGGCAGGCAGTTAGGGGCCTTGCGCCATTGGAGCACGGCAGAAAAGCTACATGGGTGAATGTCATCAGCTTACTGGGCTGGCTTTGATGGACGTGCCTCAAGATACTGACATGCACTAAGATTGCATTTTGCAGGATTTTCATTCACATAAATGTCAGCTGAAACATTTGCTATGAGAAGAAGAGCTTTGAGAGTAGCAAAGTGTATGCAAAATCCACTGCAGATCACTGCTGGAGCACAGGTCTGACCTTCATTCTTCTGGCTCTTCTGTCAACAGTGGACTGAAACATCCCACTTTAGCTGTCTAAAACAGTTTATTGTTTGTACGGCTTTACTTTCATAATAAAATAAAAGTTTGGTAATGGTCCTGAACTTGGAGGTGCTGTTGACTCTTGAGGGACAAGAGGCCTTACAGAGGGATCTGGATAGGTTGGAGTATTGGATTTGACATGAGGAAACACCTCTTTATGGAGAGGGTAGTCAAAGCCTGAGAGAGGCTTCCTTGGAGAGGTGGTGGATGCAAATGCCTGTCAATGTTTTAAGAGGCATTTGGATGGGTGCCCTTAATACTGTTGTTGACCTTTTGGTCAGCCCTGAAGTGGTCAGGCAGAGTGGACTAGTTGACCCTCGTAGTTTCCTTGCAGCTGAACTATGCTATCTAGTCTAATACTCTGTTATAGTCATTTTATTTCTATTCTGCAACATCCTAAAGCATCTTGTCCAATGACTGGGAAATATTTTATTGAATTTTCACCTAACACAAGAGGAAAAAAGAAATAAACGCCTAAAGAGCAACATGAAGATGGTGATGAACTTTGAGGGTGGACAGCTGGGAGTCCCTCTTTTCAGTTCTAAAATAATGTTTCTACAACAGGTGGTGGCAGCCAAAGAACAAGCTGAATGGGGGAATTATTGGGAAGATTTATGAAGTAGCCAGATACAGTCTTTGCTGTATGAGGAGGTGCTTCCTGGGAGCAGGATCTCTAATGGGGGCACTGGGAAACTTGTTAGGCCTGGATGCCTGAGAAGCATCTGTACTGCTCCATAGCTCACCAAAAACCAGGGGCAGAGGAAGGCTGCTTTGCTGCCTCCAAGACAGCCAGTTCACCTGGGCTGCTTAGCAGCCACTGGGTGCTTTTGTTGTTAGGTGGGTCTGAGCATAGCTCTGCAAACACCTGTTACTTCCCTGCAGGATGCTTTCCAGTGCACAGTATGTCTGAATTGGGTCTCCCTGGGGGTGAAGATCAAAAAAGGAGCAATTTGGTTTTCTTTGCCCCCATTCCCAGGGAGCTGCAACAGAGACTTTCCACCCCCAAATCAGATGTGCAACAGGGACAACACATAGAAGCTACAGACACGGGTCAGGATGGCTGCGGGGAACAGGTAAGACATTTTGCAGTGCCCCTGGCACTGGCGGAAAGCAGAACTGGAGACAACAGGGCAGGTGGCAAGCCTGTGGTGGGTCCAGCAGGGTGCAGCACCTGCAGAAATGACCAGCTCCTGAGGGCTGTAACAGGGCCAGCACCAGCTGAGGCTTGTAAAGGGAAAACCAGTCAGGAATGACTGATACACACACAGGTACCAAGCCCTGGGACCTGATCACCTGTCCCTTTGCCCATGGCTGCCATGGGATCCAGAAAACAGTTCACCAGCCTTATGTGGTCCTGAGCCATCTCTTGACAGATCTCTTCAGTTTGGTTGATAAACCCTTTAGGATTCTGAAGCCATAAGACAAAAGCACATTTTCAGAGTGTTGACATTTCTGTAGGCAGTTTGAAGTTTGGTGCCTGGGTAATGTATGACTGGCTGGACTTCCTGTGGTGTAGAGCTGTGTACATCTGTCAGTTTGATACTGACACCAAATGCAATTTAAACATGAATAGTTTTGGTTTTATCCAGTAAAATTTTTTAAGCTTTTTGTTTAAAGTCTGAGACAGCTAATCATTCTTGTTTTTCAGCGAAAAACATTCTTCATTTAAATGTGAAGGCCTATTGGCCCTTACTGATGGACACATTCATGAGCAGTTTTATGGTAAAAGCATTTTTTATTTTTTTGTTTGTTTGTTTTCCCCCAATTCAATTACTGTTTATGACAGTGCACTTTTGGCAATGCTACTTTAATAGATGTGCAGCCAAGATATCTTCTTTCACTTGCTTTCCTTCTGTATCAATTTACAGCTTCTCAGCTCCGTGGATTAGGGGTAGAGGCCATGAAGCTCTTAGCTTTTTCTAGCTGGCTTAGAAGTCTTTTGGATCTCAACCCTAGCTAAAGATTTCTGTAAAAATGTTCTGTAAAGAGAACAGTAGAAAATATTTTTCATTTTCAGTTAATTTGTTCTGCAGATGGGGAGACAGAAACTTCTTGAGCACTTTCTTAGAATATTAACAGTATAGTGAAATGTCTGTCTTCACACATTTGCTACTATAGCATAAGCTGCCAGACTTCGAAAACAAGGAATGTGTGCTTTGCTATGAAGTAGTTATGTCTATTTTTTTCCATAAGAATTTTTGAGAACTTCAATCCTGAGTGATTTTATGAGCAAACATTCCCTGCTTGCAGTATTTCATGCCTGTGTCTGGTTAGGCGTGAGGCTGAGTGTGTCCTCTGCTGTCCTCAGGACAGAGATTGAGCATCAGATGGCGTATTCTTTTTTCGTTTGTTTGCTTTATCAGTGTCTTTTTGTGACTACGCCAATATTTATCAAACCGAAGTGCCGGTGTAATGCTGTAGTTCATCCGTTCGTCGCTGGGGGGAACCTGCGTATCGCAGTTGTTCATTCCTTCGGTGCCTCAAGTGTAGAGGGAAGGGCAGATTCCCCAGCTTTCTGTCATTTACATGCCAATAGATGACAAAAATACTAACCCAGCTGAACATGACATCTCAGGTAGCATAATGGAACAGTGTAGACACTTTATTCTGTTTAAAAATACTCGTTTCTTAGAGTGGTAAAATAGACTAGTAGTCACACTCTCAACACTACTTTCAAATCAGAAAACAAGATACTACTGTACTGGTTACTGGTTCTGTTATATTTTCCATTGGGAAGTATATACATGTGTTCACATGAAAAATTAGATGGTTATGTTTCTTACCTTTTAAAAAGAATAATCTTCATAAAGCTCTAAATGCACTTTAGCAGAAAAAAATTAATTGAGATATTCTGCATCTAGGAGACAGTTTATATGAGTATTTGTAAATGAAGTGTCAGTATACCTTTTAATTTACTGGTGGGTTCAGGGAAAATTTGCTTAAATTTACAAATCAGCTTCAAAATGCAGGACTACTGCAGGTGTTTGGTTTTGGGTTTATTCCCTTATTCTTGACTCTCATATGATTTTACAAAAGTCTATCTCGATTTTTGAGGAGTTTGCTTTTGTTTCTGGACATCATAGACCTAAACCTACCAAAAATAATGCAATAACTTGGGTTGTATAAAGAAAGTAGCAGGATCGTACCAGCATTTTACTGCGAACTATTGTATCTGCAGTCTCTTCTATCTCTGTTTCCATGAGTAGCTTATCAGTTAATTACAACAGGTAATTGTGACTAAAGACAAAAGTATTTTGTATCAGAGTTTGGTATCAGGTTTGGCAGTAGTGTTGTCGAACAGTGCTATCCCTTACAGATAATGAATGTGCTGGTCAGTTGTGCCAAGCAAAGGTCTTGGTGAAGCTTCACTAATTCATGATCGTGCATGGGCCAGCAGCTGAAATACACAGTAGGCAATAGGGGCTCCTAGGTCATAAATATTCATAAGGTACTTACGTCCCCGTTGTGGAAAGCACATACTGAGAAGTGCCAGACTCCCTGGACTGCTCCTGTGTGTGGTAATTGTGGGGTGTCGGCTCAGCTTCTGCCTCTGCCCTGCATTATACCATTAATCCAGACTCATGCTATGATTCCTTGGAAACAGTGCACTTAGCTGAATCTTAGCTGAATAATTTATCACATGACTTTCAATTATTTATGACTTCTTATAACAAATGAAATAAAATCTAAAGGTGGAAGTGGTTCGTAACTTTTGAATATCCAAGTGATAATCAGTAGATTGCTATATCATTAAATCCCTGTGTTTGCTGCCTGTTTGCCTCTCTGAAAGTATTCCAAGGAAATGGTCATTTGAGACTGGATTGATTAAAACAGTAACATATGACTCCCTGCCAGCTGTCACTTTCATGTTCACCTGATCATGCTGTTTTCCTTTTTTTCTTCTCCTTCGTGTAATAATAAAAACTAGAAATTAAAACTGGAACCCATCAGGTTATTTTAGATTTGCAAAGAGATATTCATGATCTCCTTGGAAACTGAACAAAAGCCTGTTTCCTATAGGACCTCACAGATTACTGCTTATTTTTAAATAAGCTTTTATTTTCCTTATTGTGATGGGGATGCAGGTCTTCATGCTGTACGTGCAGCCAGCAGCTGCTGGCATGCTGTCCGCTGGAAGATGCTTACCTTTACTGGCCACCGTAAGTCGTTTTCAGAGTCTTGTTGAGCAGAAGACTTAGCTTTTAATGCATTCTCTTTGTTCAAGGCTTGCTCGAGCTCAGTGTGGGGATGTCCACTAGAACCATCCTTCAAAAGTCCATACCAGGCCTTGGAGAGAGGCTGCTCAGTGGCTGAAATGGTTTGCCAGCTGCATTGGAATGGAATTAGGTTGGTCCAGCATGTCCTGCCAACCAGGAGGGTTAGAAAGTGTTGAAGGGGTTTTATCTAACAATAGATACTATATGCAATTAATTTCTTCAGCATTGCTTGATTCCCTTTGCCTTTGATTATAGACGGTTTAGTAGTATGCTTTTGTAAAGCTATAAACTATGCTTTATCTCTTTCTTCTCTCTTCTGCTTTTGTTTTTTCTATACCATAGATAATTCCATGCATATTAAAAATGATCACTGAAGGCAATGCCTGCTGGAAAGGGACATACAGGAAGAGTGAGTTTTCTCATTAAAGTTGCAGCAATTAGTATTTAAATTACTTATGGGAATTAGTTCCAATGAAGGGACAATACTGTTGGTGTCAATGTCCTTGCAACATTGAAAGGAGTATGAATCTGCTTACAAATATATTTGCATTCAGGAAAGAATTAATTAAATTTTACATTAGGAAATGTTTTAGTGGAATTTCTACAGAATGCATTCTTATAGAAAGTATTATTGTCTGACTTCTCTTTGCAAATCCTTTTCTTCAAAATAGTTTGTTTTCTATAAATTGATGCATAGAGATCAGGTGGTATGAGGGTCTTTCTTCAAAATTTCTAACTGAAGATAATTTCAAAACTCAAACTAATTCCTGTATAAGGAAAATTCTTATTGGCAGATGCTGTAGCCAATGGCTGCAGGCTGAAGAAAAGTAACATGACAATTATGAGATGTTTAATCATATTGTAATGCTTGAAAGCAAAATGCTGCATCCCAGCTTTGCTTCTCTAACAGTGGCTCCTTTTTCTGAAAGGGAGCATCAATTAGCAGAGAGCAGTTAATAGTGAAATTTATCAAGTATATACAATGAAATTGCAATTGAGAAATGCTTACTTTAGATGATTTGGTGTTTGATAGATTTAAGTCTTCAAAAATACAAAGAATAAACAGATTATTTAGTCCTTGTCACATTTCTCTCTAAAATTCCATTTAGGTTAGTGGCAGCATGATACTTAATTATATTCTTAAACAAGACTAGGCTGTAGGGAAAAGGGTGAATGAACAGTAGATGGTGATAATGCAACATGTAGAGATGAAGTATTGCTAAAAAAAGTACATTCACAGGTCTGTACACAGTAATAATTTTTAATAATTTTCCTGAGCAGACAGATTTCTTTAGTTCAGTCACAATCTATTAGAATTTAATTTAGAGCTGAAATATCTGAAAAGACTATACATGTAATCCCATTTTATTTTTTCGTTTCTGTCTAGAAAAAAAAATCTGTTTCAAAAAAGGTGGCTTTAGTGGAAAAGTCTTCCTTTATTAATCAATATCCACTTTTATTTTGTAATTTTTAAGCAGTTTATATGACAACCCAGAATGTCTCAAAGAACTATTCAAAATAAATACATTTTAATATATAAATAATGTCAATGGATGCTTTTGTGCAATATTAATATAGCTTATCCAGTTCTGTGAAGGATAACACAAGTACTCTGCTTTGTTTTATAATTACTGATTTTTTTCCAAAGTTGGCACATATGGTTGACCAAAAATAATTTGAAGTATGCCCCCCTGTGTGCATGCGATTTTGTTCAGTGCAGAAGAAAATTATATAAGTTGTATTCCTTGAAGCTGACTATTTCAACAGTGTTCTTTTTCATGTTCCAGAAAACATATTCTACATTTCTTTGGGATACTAATTGGGAACTGTTAATTTTCAAATAACCATAAACTGTTTGCATCATATTTGGGGTTATTGCATATGTTAGAGCATTTGAAAATTAGGCATCTTGGAAAATGTTTGAGGTGCTGTAATCATGACTTGCTGACAGAAATGAAAAGTGAATAATCCATTTCACTTGTAAATTTATGAAATTTCATCACCATTCAAAGCTATTTAAGCATGGTTAAACTCTAAGTGCTTATTCAGAAAATGAAATTACATTTAAACCATGTACAGATATTACAGTGCTCATACAGCAATTGAATTCTGAGTGGTTAATTCAAGAATTAGTTCTTCATGTTTATGAATGTTTGTGAACAGCATCAATAGCCTGTTTTGGAGGTTAGGAAAAACAATCATTGATGACTGCTAACGACTACTGAGAAATTGTGTTCATGAGGATGTCAAAAGCTCAACATTTGATTCAAGGAGTTGTGCAGAAATACTTAGGATTGAAATGGGTTTATGGCTTGACTAATAAATCAGTGATGGCCATGAGAATGATTAAAGGAACCCAAAATTTGATTCAAGAAGTTGTGTAGTAATACTTAAGCTTGAAATGGTTTGGTTAGCAAGTGAACACATATATATAAGTAGAAACAGCAAGCAGTGCTTGTTGTTTGTTTTTCCTTGGAAGTGTGGTAATCTTGATTTTTCTCACAGAAATCAAGTGCCCTCAATTTAGTTTTTTTAACTAACATGAAGCATTCATTCTAGGTAGGGCTGATTTGTGCTGCTGCCTTTTTGCATTTCATGTTTTCAACAGCTCCTCCTTTCCCTAACAGACAGATGAATGTCTTAAGTTATCTAAGCATGCAGATACTGGTGCTCCAAATCTATTGGTTATAATGTAAAGAATAGTTACTTGACCTTTTGTTACTGAGCTGTAAACTGCAGGGAAGCCAGTCACTGACACCAGGCAGAGAAATCCAGTGAGGTTATTGGTAACAATTCCTAGAGCACACCTTCTATATAGAATTTTGTTAGACTTATTTATTCTTGACATTAAAAGAGTTATATTTCTTTTACTTCATTATCAGCAAGCATATGCACCTAGTCAATAATTAATGTTGCAGTTTACTCAAACAGTGTGTTTTGAGAAAGGCTGTATTCTTTTAAGAATTGCATCTGATTCAATAAACCAAATTATATAGTAATAAAATGTCATCAGTGTAAACAAATACCAAATGTGCTGTAAAACATTTAGTTTTAGATCATTGCAAACAAACTGAGATGAACTCTGCTGTGGCATACTGTCAATCACCAGTAAAGCTCAAAAAGGGATTTCCACTGCGTGACCGTATTCTAGAGGAACCTTTATGCTTGTTTTCAGTCTTACTCTATTTAACCAGATTTCTTCCACATTATTGCACTTTCAGATTTGGTGTGCTGGCCTGGCTGCCTTGCAGAACCTGACCATGCAGCCGAGTTGAATGTAAACCGTGACAGCCAGCACTTCACCCTCATCAGATGCAAATGCCTTCACCGCAAGACTCTTTCAGTTGCGATCAGCTCAAGATCAAGTTTGGTGTCTTTGTGCTATTGAGTTGCAAGGCTAGGGGTTTTTTTCCACACGGTTTAAATCTGGAGGCTGTAGCTCTGTATTTAAGTTCAATATATCTGTTGGCAACTGGTAACAAAATTTTCTAGTTGTTTGTTCACTGACATTTTATCTTATCTTTAGGGACATGGTTTAGTGGTGGACTTGGCAAGTGCTGTGTTTGTGGTTGGACTCAATGATCTTAAAGATCTTTTTTCAACAAAAATTATTCTATGATCTCCTTTGTGTCTGTATTCTAAATTAAGTGGAATTTATAATAACAAATGATTTAAATTAGTACATCTCTTTTAGCATTATATCAAAAGGGACAGTTTTACCTATTGTATTGGGAAGGCTTTCACCTTGTAGTGGTTTTACCTGTTTTTCAGTATGTGCTACCTAAATCTGTGATTTCTTAGTTCATGCAGATACTTTTGGCCCTTTCAAATCCTGCTTCATACTTGAGCCTAAGTGGCTGAATATACAGGGGCAAGTCTTATGAAAAAAACTTGACTTTCAGATGGACCTGTGTACTCCAGATGGAGTCTTGAAAAAATCTTAACAGGAGAGTCTATTATTCCCAATATCCACAATAAATGTTCCTGCCATATGCATCAAAAGGTTTAAAACATTTTGTGTTACCGAACTATGTTTGTGAACTGTTCAGTGCATGCAGATTTTCAGCAGATGATACAGAAGTACTATGGCTGAATTATGAGCAATGAGAACTTACTCTGCTTTAGATCTGGAGAGCTGTTTATTTTCTCTGAGACTTCTGAGACCCTGACATAACTTTTGTCAATACTTAATCAACATAGACTTTTTTACATACGTATTTTAAATTTTTAAGTGTATTTACTACAGTAGATATCAGAAGTTTTGCAGAAAGTATGAAGGCTGGTTATTTTCTTCATACTGAATCCAGTAAAATCAAGCCTTATCTACATACAGAAACAGTACATACATGCTAGTTGCAGGCAGATGTACTTAGTTTCAATTATATGACAAAAGTTTTCTTTCTAGATGCAAATGGCTTCTAACTCTGGATATGAATTAGCATTGTGTAGCAGAAACCAGACACCTTATTTACAAAAAGCACGATTTCCTGATTTCTTCTTCTGGGAATTAATTTAAGTAAGAAAAACACCTGTCTTGTTGTTTGACAGCTGGTGACAACATCAAGATCGCTGAGTGACTAAGATGACAAGCTATCCAAACATCAACGCATCTGGCTTTTGTTGCTGTCTGGAGCCTACAAGAAACTTGTACTAAGCAGTATTTAAGGACTCATTCTGTTTATTGTTTCTGTGACATGATCTGTGTGAAGGAAGGAGCAATGTCCCCATGTCAACTGGAGATGAGAAGATTGTAGTAGATGTTACTTCTCTCCATATCAAGCTTGTCTGGGGAGATGCAGCCAAATCAAATGTCATGTTTTTTTGTCACGCTCCCAGGTGGGGATTAGGCAAGTGTATGTAAAAATTCATGCATTATTAGTCAGAAACTGATGGTTGAGACCTAGGAAGAGATTTGCTTATGAAGAAATACAGCTTTTTTTTTCTTAGATCAAGTGAATTGCTGTCATTTTATCGCTGTCATATTTAAATACTGTGACTTTACAACCATACAGCATTGAATGGGGATTACTGAAAGCACTGTGAAGAGGCTCCCTCACCCCTGTATTCAAAAGTTATTGGAAATTCTCCACTTTATTTCACTAAAATGCCAAGATATTCTTTAATAGTCTCAAATGGCTCCTTCAGGCCAGTGATCTCTTTTGCAGAGGCTGATAAAGTAGATGGAAATGGCATGCCTTTGTGTGATGTCTGCCTTTTTTAAACAGTTCAACAGGAAGATCTCAGCAAAGCACGCTTCCTCATAGGGCCCTGCACTAAAGGTTTTTTTCCCAGGGCAAGTTGACAGTAAACTTCTCAACTGCAGGTTCCATACAAGGCTAAGTCTGAAATACAAATTCTCCTATGGCACATTTACACATTAAAATTGAAGAATATGAAAAATCCTCTTATTTTTTCAGCCCTTTTCAGGGGATTTAGGGCCTCCTTAACAAAAGTTACACAGAAAATTTAGAGTTCATTGAAACAGTAGAATGAGTTTTCAGCTATAAATCCAGATTTGCACGTAGGTGTTCAGGTGGAGGGCAGGCTGATCTTCAGGAAAAAAAAAATCAGTATCCAGGGTTTATCACCAGAAAAACAGTCACAGAAATACTACATTCTGTGTGGTTTTTTTCCTGCCTCCATGGAGAGACTTTGGCAGAAGCAGCAAAACCAAACAGTCTTTTGCTACTCTTTATTTCATCTATGAATCTTGAGCATATGCTCTGAGTGGGTTTGAAATTGCTTAGATTTGATTTTTTATTTATGTGTATTATGATACACTAAAAACTGAAACTGAAGCACTGAAAACATGTCAGAAAAAAACAGTGCAGTAGGGAATTAGTGGGGAAAATACTTCAAAATAGTATTTTTAAAATGTTCCTTAATGACTATGGTGACTGGCATATTTATTTGCATTTTAATACATTCTCTTTGTTTACCCATATTTGCCTCATCGTTTCATGTTGCCAGATGCTTGGTTAATGTTATCTTGCATTTTAAGAAATTATGATGGAGTTTTGAGCATTACATTATTTTATATTTTCTGGTTTTATTAATATATTTATTCATTTTTTTTCCTCTATAAACGGTCTAAAGGAAATTTCTGTTGGAGACCTAAAGCCTAATGAAACACTTGAAGCAAATCTGGAAGCACAACTACTCTCCAAATTAGAACATTCAGCTATTGTCAAATTTTGTGTAAGCTTTGTGGAGCAAGATAGCTTCTGCATTATCACTGAATACTGTGAGGTGAGACTTAAAGATTACTTTGAAGAAATTTGACAGAATATATGCATTAAGATAATGTCTTGAAAGAAACCTAGCCCAGTTTTTTTAATGTTTTAGTTTGAATTTTACTCTTCATTTTTTACTTACGGTATCACCTGCTACTTCTTAGGCATATTTCAAAGAAGTCCAGTTACCTGCTTGCTTGAGACCCCTAGCTCACAGACAAACAAACCAAAGAAGAGGAAATAGGTAATTTTAAACACAGGATCATTTCATTTACTGTAATCAGTATTACAACAAAGACTTAAATGCAGACACATTGCCAGATCTGTGGGTGAGCTCAGAAAGGTTGTACCACATCTCTACTACTGATATAGGTAAGAGAGGATGAGATAGGAAGGACAGGGGCACAGTATGGAATCTGATATAAATGAGGGAGGAAAAACTCACTTGTGATTTGGAGGTGATTACAAGAAGCTTAAGCCTGACCATATGGATGGTGAGTTTAGTAGCAGCATTTGCTTTATGAACTGAAGAGCAATGTGAGTCAAAGACCAGAGTGTAGCAGATACAACAAATATTAAAGCAGGATATACTGCAGTATAGTTACCAATATTTTGACTCCAAAATTTGGTTTAAAAATATATTGCTGAAATCTCTCTTAAGGATTTAAAATAAGAATTTAAACATATTTAAGCCAGCTTTTTAGTAGTTTATGGAAAACAAGTGCCTACTTTGTACTAAATACAAATGTGTTCTTTTAAAAAAAAGACCCAGTTACAGTGATCTTTTTCTGAAACTGTGAAGCAGACTCCTCAGTTGTGCTGTGCTAGACATTTGAAATGCTTTGGAAGCTAGTGACCTTGGGCTGCTGGATTGTTGTCCACAAATCAGACTTGCATTAACCAATCATATTTCTTCAAGTATTTGGGTTTATGTGAATAATTGAAGAAGTACTGTTCCTGCTAGCCATTGCTTCGTTAGAAGATTTCTTTGATGACATTAAGTGCCTATTTATTGATGGGATTTTGTACAACTAAATCTGAAACGTTCAATTTTGTTACACAATCTGAGTATTTGTTCACGTATTATATCTTTGTGTCTTTCTCTCAATGTCTGATAGCTGGGGCTTAATGGCAATTTGATATGGCAAACTTTGTGGAAATCCAGAGCTCAGAACTGAAGGGTTATGTAACTGCCCAGATATTTGTTTACACTAAGATTCATTTTGTTTCTTCTAGTGGCAAAAATGTGGCCCGACACCATGTCAGTTAAACCTATAGGAATAGGAAAGCCTCTTTCAGCAGCATTAGAGAGCTGGACTAGTGGCTTTCTCTCTCTCTCTCTCTTTCTCTTTTTCTTTCCAACCTCCACCTCACCCCACCACCAAATCTGGTGTGAAGTTATAGGTAAATAAAAAAGAGCATGTAATGACAAGCTGCTGCAGCACACCTTGTTTTTTTTTGTTTTTTGTTGTTGTTTTTTTTTTAATTCTGGCAATGCAAACTACTTTACCTGAGAAGGTTTTGTGGTGGTTACCCTAGGATCTGGGAGTCACGCACTAAAACACATGAGACTGTGTTAGAGCAAGGCAAATGGAGGAGGAGGAAATGGATGTGCTGGCTACGCAGCTGAATCTTTTCTGGTCTGAACTGCTAGCTCAGGTCAGAACAATGGTTGGTCTAGTTTTTTTCCAAAAGGAAGAATAATTGCATTTAAGCAATTGAAATGTGTTTAATCAAATACTCAGACAAGGAAAGTACAAAACAAGGTTTCACATATAGAACACTACAAAGTTTCTTTTCTATTTTAGTGGCAGTATTTTCAGAAGATAATGCTTTCCTATTTACTTATGTGTAACCTGCCTTTCTATGTGGTGGGATTTGGATCTTTTCACCTCAAAGGTGCCTGTTTAAATTGTGCATAAATTGAGACTGAGAAAAACGTATTGCTACTCGACCCCTGTTTGGAAGTGTAGTACATATTGTTCCTCATGCATAGAATAATCAGCAGACTGGCAGAAATTTTTACTCTGGGGCAGACTCAAAACAAAGAATGAACAGTAAGATGGCATGGAGGTAGAACTACCCTTTGAGACTTACTCTGCTGTCTCCAAAGTACTGTGACTTACTCATTGTTCACTCTTACATACATAACATGGAGTGAGTCTCCAATGCAGCTGCCCTATGCTATACCTGCCCTGTGAACAAAAGAGAATACTGGGCTCCATTGCTCAACCCAATGGCTTTGATTATAAATGAACTCACTCAAAATTATAAAAAAGAAATATATGTATTTCATTTTGATCTTCTTGTCAAACTTCTTTGGCATCTTTCCCAAATCAAGATCTTAAAGGCAGTATAAACATTGTCAAATAAGTCAGATTTGAAACCAAAATGCCTTTGTAACATAAATTTGCCTTCAATAAAATACAGTTTTACAAAGTAGTTATGTTAAAAGTTGCATTATTTTAATATATCATAAATCAGAACTGCTTGTACTTTCTTCCAAACAATTATTTCTGTCTCTTTGCTGTGGTCTCAGCTCTGATGTGAGTATACATACACTAAGGAAATCTGAGCAAAAAGAATAATTGGTGCAATCAGTGCCTGTTCACATTATCAGCTCTAGATACTATGCTGTTTTAAGTAAGTTACTGGTGTGCTTGATACTCTTGATATTTAAATAGGAAATGCAGGTTGGAAACTCCCTACGTGCTTAATTTGTTAAATTCCTTATGAATTTCATTTTGCTGATCTTCCAAAATTCAAAATCAGGCTAACAAATTTCTTCAAAGTTTCATAGAAGCAGGATTTCAGTGAATCTTTTATGATTTTTTTTTTCTTTTCCTTTTTTACAGACACTAAATCAAGGTTAAATTAATTGCAGGATATTGAGACCAGTCTTCTCTGCTTGAAGGTAAAAAGCCATACAGTTCCTGGAGGGAACATGTAATACTTTACAAAAGGCTGCTTAGACCTTTTGAAGGAAATGTTCCCAACTTAAGACAGTATTCACTAGCCTAACTCTGTTGGTTCTGTGCTTCTTTTCTTTGCAATTTTCATAGCAATGTGTGATGTGAGAGGGAACACACTGGGACAATGAGAAGCAGGAATTGAAGCCTGCTGCAATTCATGTCCTCACTTGGATAGCACATAGTCCCTTGCAGCCAGTGGCCAGCTGACACATGTTTGAGCAGCATCTGATCCTTGGGCTGTTGCTACAGTTGGCTCTGGATGGTCTGGAGCAGCTGTCTGGAATGGGTGAGTCATCATTTTCGAGGTGTAGGGGTAGGCTCAGACACAGCCCATCTGTTTGCCATGCAGCTGAGTACCCGTCCTGGTTTCAGCTGGCATAAAGTTAATTTTCCTCTAGTAGCTGGTTCAGTGCTATGTTTTGGCTGTAGGATGAGAGCAATGTTGATAACACAGCAATGTTTTTGTTGTTGCTGAGTATCTCAGAATTGAAAAATATCCCAAGTTGGAAGGGAACCACAAAGATCATCAAGTCCAACTCCTATTTAGGCACAGGATAAACCCAAAGTCACACTGTGTCTAAGAGCATTGTCCCAGTGCTTCTTAAATTCCATGAGAGTCTTAAACTCTGTTTCATAAATTTAGTAGTGTTTACAGTGTCAAGGACTGTTCAAATTCTCATGCCACCCTGCCAGAGAAGGCTGAGGGTGCACAAGAAGCTGGGAGGGGACACAGCCAAGACAGCTGACCCAAACTAGCCAAAAGGAAAATTCCAGACCAATGATGTCATGCCCAGTATGTTAACTGGAGGGAGTTGGCCAGGGGACACTGGCTCAGGGATTGGCTGGGCATTGGTCAGGGGTGGCGAGCAATTTTAATGTGCATCACTTGTTCTGTATATTATATTATTGTTGTGGTGGTTGTTATTTCCTTTCTTTTATGTCCTGTTAACTGTCTTTATCTCATCCCACAAGTTTTACTTTTTTCTGATTCTCTCCCCCATCCCACTGGAGCAGAGGGAGTGAGCAAGCAGCTGTGTGGTGCTTAGTTGCCAGCTGGAGTTAAACCACAACCGTAGCCAGCAACAGGTTTTCTTTCCTTCCTATGCTTTGCTGCAGGCAACCAGGGGGAAGCTGTTGAACATTTGGAGTTGCAAAGGAGAATCAGATGCTGAGAGCTCCAGGTTCCCAGAAGAGCTGCTTTCTGGGCTGCAGCAGGGAGGCAGATATAGAGCTGAAGAAATATTCCCTTCCCTAGTGACTGAGATGATTCAGACATTTCGATTAAAAAAAAATTGCAGGACATCATCAGGGAAGAGATTTTTCATATATGACAGAACATTTTCCTGTTTTTTAACACACTTTTGAGTGTTGTGCCAGGGCAGGTTTAGATTAGATATTAGGAAGAATTTCTTTACTGAAGGAGTGGTTAGATATTGGAATAGGCTGCCCAGGGAGGTGGTGGAGTCACCATCCCTGGAGGTTTTTAAGAAGAGGATAGATGTGTTTCTTCAGGGGATGATTTAGGGGTAAGAGTAGTGTAGGGCTACTGGTTGGACTAGATGATCTTGAGGGTCCTTTCCAACCGTAATGATTCTGTGTGATTCTGTGTGTACTGAAAGATCACATAAATTACTGTGAATTCATGTCAAAGTACAAGACAGAAATGTATGGATCTGCAAGGACAGAACCTGCATATTTGTAGCAGCAGTATGAAACACTGTGTTGTAGACAAAACCAAGAAATGCTGAAGAGATTATCAAGTCTAGTGGATGGTGTCCCTGCCAGGCAGGGGGGTTGGAACTATATGATCTTTGAGGTCCCTTCCAACTCTGACAATTCTATGATTCTAAATGTTGAGAGTCAACAGTGCAGAGGGTGGAGGGTTGATGGTGGGAAATAGTGTTGCAGGTGCAGTTGTACACACTGAACTCTTTTCTTGTATAGAGGACATAAACCTCCTCATTTTATGCAGAATATGTAATGTAAAAGTAGTGATTTATGGAGAATAAGCTGTCCTGATGTAAGGTAATTAGTCACCAGAGTACACAGGGGCTCACAGTCCCTTTACGCTGACGTTAGTAACATCAACACAGTTTTTGCCACTAATATGCATTCTTGTAGACAAAATCAGTTTATTTTATAAACTAGATAAACAATCAGCTGACAGCCATTTGTCTATTCTTTAGCAAAATGAACAGTTTTCATAAAAGTCTCCTCAAAAACCTCTTTCATCATGCTGTTGTTAGGCCAGTTTTTCCAAATATCTGACTTAGAGTTTTCAAGCAGTCTTTTTCTGTATACATTTTCTTATTTATTTTACTGCCTTCGGCTCCATTTCTAGTGCTACTTCAATTGTAGTCAATTGATCAATCAATTTCAATGAAATATTGACAATAACACATTGTTACAGATTCTCGAAGCTTTAGTTCTGCTTCGTTCTGACAAAAATGAGTTTGGAAGAGGGACAAAGTATCATAATTAAAAAGACTATTTTAATTCTTAAGAGAACAGCATGGTTTCCTTGTTGCTGACATGGTTATTTCAGCAAAATAAATAAGAGTGTCTTTTGACTGTGCAATGTTTGAATTCAGTGGAAATACTTTTCCTAAATTTATAAACTTCTTTTGACTGATCAGGGCAGATTCTTTTGACTTGATTTAGGTGCCTACACATCACACACACAGACGGAGAATATTAGGAATTGGAAGGAACCTCGAAAGATCATCTAGTCCAATACCCCTGCTGCAGCAGGATTCCCTAAACCAGGTCACACAGAAGCACATCCAGACAGGTACCCTGGTGAGGCCACATCTGGAATATTGTGTCCAGTTCTGGGCCCCTCAGTTTAAGAAGGATAGGGAACAGTGCAGAGCCACAAAGATGATGAAGGGGCTGGAACATCTTCCTTATGATGTTAATTTTACAGGCAATGTGGTAGGGACCCTGAAGGTCCAAGAAGGTGGAGTCCTGTGCTCTGATGAAGAAGACATTTAAAAAAATTTCTTTAAATGTACAAATATATTGGGATAGTTTTCAGGGTGGAGATCTAGACAGAAGCTCAAAGGTAGAAAGAAAAGTGTCAGTTCTGCACTTAGATGCCACAAATTCTTGAGATCTAAGGAGGTGATTAGATAATCAAGGTGAGAAGCTGAGATCCATTAGGCTTTGGAAGGTATTGTGTAGGTATTCTTGCAAGCTAAGATGAAAAATGCTTTTGGGGATGGGGAAAATATCTATCTTGTTTATATGGGTGTCCTAAAACATCTCATGTTGCAAGATGACAGTAAAAACTATTGTGTTTTTTAATTCTGTCATAGTAATTTTTATATGAAATGGGCTCTGTTCCATCTCTTGAGAGGTGATTTTATTCTGTAGGTTTGCGTAACTGATGGTTACTTTTTTCAACTATTTCAAATTAGGAGAATTCCTTCATAAAACATTTGGCATGGGGAATGTAATTTGTTTATTTGATAATTTACTCTAGCTTCTGCTCAGTTCTGCCTTTTCAAATTATAGTTATGATTGCAGGATCTGACTCTAAAAGCTAAGAACAGTCTGTACTTTCAACTGTTAGAAACCATTTTTCACGGTTAACATGTCCAACCTAGTCAACAGACGTGTCAGGAATTTCATCTCACAGTCTGGGTAGCTGAACTGAGGTGGATTTGATGTCAGATTCTCTCTTGTTCATCTGTATCAAAACAAGTATCAGTTAATACATGTAGTTGATAAAATATATTGGGAGAAGATTTCAAAAGATGTCAAAACAAAAAAAGACAGGGAAACATGCCTTTTATGCTCTTATTGCTCTAAAGAGTAATTTATTTTCTTTCAGTTGAAAAAGAATGTAAAAATCGTGCTTAATTTCTATTTGTGGTTACAAATGTATATCCATGTGAGTCATTGAAACTGTACAGAGTAAAAGAAAGCAGAGTTTGATCCAATGTTTTTATAGATGATGCTTTGATCACCCTTTTAAAATATACAAAATTATTATTATTCCAGTCCATGCAGTGACTAAAATCATCACTCCAGCCCAAACAGACTTGGGCTTCATGACATTAGGCTGAGAAGAATTGGCATCCTCTAACTCCCAGAACTAGTCCAAAAATATTAAAATATTTCTTTCTAGGGAAGAGTAAACTCAAAGCAGGTACTTCATGCATTCAGGACAGTTTTAACTACTCAGTAATGCCTTAGGTGAGTGCAAACTTTTTACCTGAGTTTTTTGGAACAACAGGAGTTCCTTTGTGCCCTTCATGCAACCTAGAATGCCCAGACTTACTGAAGAGGTCAATGATAAATCCTGCACATGGTCTTAAATCTAAAATGTTCTCTTGTGTCTTCCCCAAAGATCTCTCTTGTTCCAGAAAACTGGGGATTCCCGGATCTTGGGATTTTAATTTTAATTGTGCTTTCTTGTCTGTGTTTTTCCCCGAGTTTGTCTTTTTCTTTAATAACAATCCAAAAATGGATTATTTTTTTTACTGCTGAATTTTGTGTAGAATAGTTACCAAAAATAGCAGTAATAAAAGTGGAGACCTGAAAAGCAGTGGCTGAGAAAGTCATGATAGTGTGTGTGTACATCTACATATTCCACATAGACTGGAGTCAGCAAATTCTGAAGGCCTTCTGGAATGATGACACTGAGGGGTATAAGCCACAAAGTTACGTATATTTACAGTAGCTGGCTTTTGGAGCATAATTTAAAAGCTAACTTGGATCCTACAGCCCTTGAAGAACTATACCATAATTTGGAGAGATTTACAAGATTTTGTTTGGAGAAATCTACAAGATTTAGCTTGGAAGTTGTTAAAAGGATGGCAATGCTTATGTAACTAATTAGCATCAAAAATCTCAGAGTCACTCCTGGGAAGAAGTTAGAGATCTATTGGTTGATATCATAAAGAATACACTGAAGCATGTCCAGACACTCCTTTTTTTGATGTAATTGAGCATAAATAGCTTCAATGTGATCTGGTCATATATCAGTTTTGCTGAAACGAATTGCTCTTTAAGATCTTTGTCAAACCTACTCATGTGTATATGGAGCCATCAGACCAAATGCACTGGCTGGGTAGCTTAATGACCAGTTTAGAATTTTGTAACACTGGAGGTTACATAGGCAAAGACTAAAAGAGTTATTGAATTACATGTTTGGGTCATGTGCATATTGCTTATGGGAATGAGGAAGCAATTTTCCTCTTAGACCAGAGCTGTGGAAATAAAAGTCAACAGTGCAGTCCGAGGCATAAGCTTGGCAGTGACCCCTATGGACTGTTAGAGCTCTGCAGCTCTCCTGGGAAGAGTGAGCCTTGCTCTGGGTCCCAGGGCAGCATTTCTCAGCTTAGGAGGTATTATTTCATTTCAGAGAATTGTGCCCTGTAGTAAAAACTTCATTTTGTTCCCCCTCCTTTTCCTTTTTTTTTTCCCTTGATTCCCTGTCTTTCACAAGACAGATGGGTTTTCTCTTGGGTAGCCGGTTCCCAGCCCTGGCTGCTACAGAATGCCCTGGGTGTTCTTTTCATCTTTCTCCAAAGCCTCAGGTGTAGTCAGAGCACTCAACTAGATGAATTAATGAGCTTCTCTGAAGTGGCAAATCCTGTGCTTCTAACAGCTCATTAAGCAATTTCTAGCTGCCAGAATCAAGCAGCCTCCAAAACAGATTGATTCTGCAAAAATCAGTTATAGTGCAGTCTGTCAGGTTGGGATTTCCCTTCTTTTTTGCTTCCCTCTGGCTGGTTTCCATTTTTGTTTGACACTTTCCAATGCTATGTGTGCAGGGGTTTTTTGTTGTTGTTTTAAAGTATTTTCTCATGTAGTAATTATGTAGGAAAAGTTTCAGACTTTTAACATATATCATAAATATAGATCACGTGTGTGTTACAGTTTACTGATTTTGGAAGTTTGAAAGCTGGGTGACAGTTAAGACTAGACAATTATTTATGTACATCTGTAGCTGGTCTTCATGCTGCTGTTAGCAAAACTGTTCTGCTAGTTGTTTTCACATACTTGTAAGTCAGGTCTCACCAGCATTTTGTATGACTGGATCAAGGTCCCTGTAAGTCAGCACCTCAGTTCTCCTGGCTGCAAACTGAAGGTAGACAGAGCATCCTTCAAAGCCAGCAAAGTCCAACTCCCCTACTTTTTAAGGATGTTTTTCAGACAGAACCCAGCTGAAGTGCAAACTATTATCAATAGTCATTGGATAAATTATTATAAGGATGTTAAAATACTCAACCTGGCGATCATCAGGACTGATGCATAAAGTGATGGTAAATCAGAGGGCCATTTAAAATTGGTTGTAATCACTCCTCCTGGTTTTTAATGATTCAAAACTGACACTGGTTCTTAGCTTGGTCTCCAGATGTACGTGTTCAGCTTTCTTCTTTTCTTCTCCAAATAAAATTTCAAGGAAATTTAGGGTAAGATGTTGCAGTAAGATGCTCTCATCTAAAATCTGATATTAGTACAGATTGATTTTATAATCTAAGTATGTGGCCAAATGAGTGAAATCAAACCAGAAAACACTTGTTATTTGAAACTGGCATTATTTAATTTTAATTTGAACTTGAATTTTAGCATCTGTCTGTTGTACAGAGATTAACCTGCAAAACTAATTTAAGAAGCTGCTCCCATTTTTTATGTTGTGTAAGTATTTTAAAGTGTTTTGTGGGTAGTAGATATGAAATTACAGTGTTGCCAAATAATAACATATTGTAAAAACTTGTGTTAGTCTCATAATGCTTTCTATTTAGAGGGATGCATTCCCCAGCAATACAGAAAAGCAACCACATTAGTGAGATGTGTAATTAATATTTCAGAGGAAAAAAGGATTTGCAGATCATTTTTTAGTATTGTAGAACTATGTAAATCGTGTATACATTTAGTATATGCATATGTTAACTTAGCACCAGTTGGTATGTAGATTATTACCTTTGTCTCTGTGAATATTTAGATCATCATTTAGTTGTGTCATGATCACTTAGACTACTGCAGTTTGTGTACCTACTAATTATTGAATGTGAACACTATGTTTCCTAATGACACCAAACTAAAAGCGTATACTTAAACTAATATTCAGCTTAAACTAATATTCAGCTAATATGTCCATAGGTTATTATTGTACTTGTCTTATAACAATAGGGAGAAATTAAGGCTAGTAGTGTTTCTTATCTCTTATATCAGTAGTGCCTTCACACATGATCTCTCAGGCACTGAATATGTATTAAATTAATTAACTGAATTAAATTACAATGCTGCCATGCTTAAAGCAAATGTCATCATGGGCAATTTCATTTTGCCTTTGTAAATTAGCTCTGCAGTGTCAATGACAGCTGTCTCTCCCTATTGTTTCAAGTCCTTTGGTTTTCTGTATGTGAGTTTGTTCTGTGTACTCTCAAAATCAGGAGATTGTGATCCTGTGTGGGTGCAATGGACATACCTGTTTCTTGCTTCCTCTAGATAACTGTCAAGACTTTAACAGCTATCTGAAATCTTTTTAATTATTTAGTAGCAGCAATACAGAAGCCCCTGCTCTAATCCAGAACTAGCAGTGCCTTTGAGGCAATAGGTCTTTCCCCTTTGTTTTTGTGACATCTGCTCTCAGAAAGGACTCAGAGTTTTGCAGCTGTGGTCACTTGCAGATGCTGCCAACTCTGCAGTATGCAATCATCCCTTTGGGAGAGGTGCCCAGCTTCAGCTTTTCCAAGGAAAAATATTAAGTGTCAGTGGTAGGAAGAAAGGAGAGCAAAGACAGTGGGATTAAACACGACAATGTTTTGTACATCTTTCCCCAGTTTAACAGCTCGAATTGTATCTGTAAAGCTCTCATCCCTGGAAATTGTGGTTTGGTTTTCCAGCCTGTCACTTAAGTTCTTGCTCTCTTTCATTGACAGATGAGTATCTTATCTTTTTATGACACCAAAGTTATCTGTTTCGGTGTAAATACATACCATCAGTATAAAAAGGTTGTTGCACTTTACATAGATATAAAGTGCAACAATAAATGATACCTCTACTGGCTAGTAACAACTATCTAATAAATAACCACAAATGGAGCCAGCTAAGACTGCTGTCAAGTTCTTGGCCCTACTATTCTGTGTGATTGCTTCTGCTAGAAATAAACCTTCACTAGTATATTGGAAATACAAGAGTAGGACAAGTAGATACACAATAGCCAGGAAATATTAGATGTATTTTCAGTCTTTGGATGCTGTGTTCAAGCTGATTCAATTAACTTTGAGTGGATTCCTACCTCTTCAAATTAAATACAGTTACCTGCACAGATGTTCGTTAGAGATATACCTCATAGTTTTATGGCACTGAAATCTTGCCCAAATATTATGCCAATCTGTCTAAATTATGTTAAGTATTTAATGCTTATAGAAAGATAAAGTATGAGAATTTTCAAGAAACTTTTAATCCATGACTCTATTTTGTGGGTACAAGATTTCAAATTATCTCTGTGCAACAAATGATTATAGAAGTTCTGCTTCCTCAAAGCATCCATCTGCAAAATATATGCCCAGAGTTCAAATATCCCCATGTTTCTAGAGCAGACTGATAAATCCCCTTGCTATTATTGGTAACATATACCGTGTTCCATACATGATCCATTGTCGTTAGTTTGAATATATTGAGTCTCATCACCTTCCAAATGCACGTTATGTATTGACAGAACTGGCATATGGACATTCCTGTACAACCCAGAATTTGCATCTATTCTTGTTCAAAAGCAAGTCTGTAGACCCTAAGGTGGAGAGGAAGTTCTAACTACAAACATAATTTTCTTACACTTTTGTTAAAAGGAAATAGAAAGGCAGCTGCTTCAGTGTAGAGGTCCCGAGTTCCTAAAAATGGTGAAGCAATGGATGGCAACTGTTTTTGTTTCAGTATGGAAATTTATCTTGAGGCTTTCAAATTCAGGGCATCAATTTGAGAAAAAATCGTGTGAAAAAAATCCTGAGAAGCTTCACTATAAATATCTTCAAATGTCTTACAGCCTGATTATTTTTGGCTAAAAATTTGGTGTATGCACAAAGTCATAATCTTACTATGACTTTCATTGTATTTTAGAGATTGGTAACTGTCTGTATTGCTACTGGTAAGCAAAATGCCAGAAAAATGGTAGTGAGCAGAAAAGTGGAGGAGAAAAGTGGAGGAGAAAAGTGGAGAAATAATTTCAACATAGTGAATTTACTATTGCAATGAAACAATAGCCTTAGTGAATGTTCAAGGAAATGCTTCTTGTGGTATCCTCCTCATTGATTGCTACTTTTATTTTTTACTTTTTCTCACCAAGAATTATTTTTGCCATGTATAGTTGAGTCTAGTTTCTTCTAATAAAGACCTCCAATGGTTTAGATTTTTTTCAGTCGTATGCAAGTCATAAATTTTAAATATTTAAATATTTAATAATTTAAATAATCATAAAGCTGTACAAGTTCAGTTTTGACTTGGATGAAAAATATTGGGTTTTCTTTCCCAAGAGATTCTCATAATTTAAATTAGATTTTTTTTTTACAGGGAACAAGAAGTATGTCTACATTATTCATACTTGAATAGTTATCTCTGGTTTTATGAATAATTGAACTATTCTTGCCTTTGTCCTTAGTCTTTCACATTTCTCAGTAATATACATACCTTTACACTATTTCCCTCTATAGTCAACATTTGAAAAGCATAATGAAAACTTCTCATTTATTTAAATTCTGATTTCATGTGATAGTCCAGGAGTGCTGCAATTTGTATGGTTACAAAACTGGGCTCTTAGATAATCAGAAGTGAAACTATCTCATAAGAGCAAAACTAGTAATTTAAAAAAGTTTCAGTGTCACAAATATGTGATAGAATACATATATATTGGTATGAAAAATGACTGCCAAGGCATTTCAAACTATGGTTTATTTTTTGTAATTGCTGTAGGATGTGAGATGAAAATCTGACATTAATATCCTTTTCCTGATACAGGACTAATATTACTCTTCTGTGTTGATAAATACAGCTGAGACATACGTCAATAATTCATGCTCAGCTTTCAGAGATGGTCTATGGAGACCATTTTACTGGTGAATTGTTATTGATTAGGACTTGAAATTCAAGACGACAACATGATAATTATATCTATCGTTAAAGACATTAGTATTCTCTTTTATTCTAGACAGCTTGTAATGATCTATGTAAAATATATGGGTGATATTGCTTTTTTCTGTGGTTCTCATTTAAAAGCTACCTTTGTGCTTGGAATATGGTCTGTAGTGAAGCCTGACAAGGTAAAAATTTCATCTTTTAAGGAGCTGAATTTACCGTTTTCTATTCTCACCTGAAATGTCTGAAATAATTCACATTCTTCATGAATCTAACTTTAAATATTTTAATTTAAAAGAGGCATTTGCTTTCCAGACTAAAGTCTATCTAGTCTGTTATAGTACCTGTGTCTTTCTAATTATTCTATTTGAAATGTCACTATGTTTCAATATCTAATAAAAATATTACTATTTACATTTTTTATGAAGATGGATTTGCCTGCATTCAATTCGAGGCAGAGGAAAGTTAATGTGTAAACTCTGCAGGAACTGTCTGAAGTACAAAAAATAATACTGCAGGAACTAATGAGGCTGCAGAAGTTAAATGCTGCAGATGAGGAAGCAAAGATGTTGAAGTAAGTTGAGCATAGCATTAGCATTGTGCCCTAACCACTGAATTTTCCCATTTAACAGTAATGAGGAAGTTAGAACTGTCAAGGTAAAAATGAAAACAGAAAGGGCCTTCAGCTCCTCAAAAAGATTGGGGATTTTGGATGAGTTAAATCACAGTAATTATTTATGTAGAAAAAAAATCAGGACAGTAGCCCAAAATTGGTACTAATGGAATTTGCTTTTCCACATCTACTTTTAGAATATCCCTTTGTGCCATCCCTGATATCACATCCTAAACACAAATTTACAGACAGCTGGCAGAAGAAAAATATAAAGAGAATACAAGAATTCAGGTCCCATAATTTTCAGCAATGTCTGACATATAAGTATGGTCTGTTTAAGCCCTCGTTTATGCACACACAGTGTATAACACTTTTCTGTTTCCCACATGCTTTCTTTAGCGTTAGAGGCTCCATCCTGTTCTGAGACTAGTAATTAGGAAGCGCATCAAAGTCTGGACCACTCAGCTGAATCTCTGGATCTGTGATGAGGGAAAGTACACTTAGTTATTCAGATATGGTTTGACAAACTCTATACATTGCACAATTTTATCTTACTAAGTCACTCTTAAATCTGAATCTGCTCTCTGAAATGTACTTACTGACAATTTGTGTGATATCAGAGTTCAAAATACATTCATTTTCAAGATAAGTTTAGGATTGTAATCCTTTAAACACTCTAATTTGGCATGGCTATGGGTTCTTTTCATTTGATTAGTTAAGAATATTAACATTTCGACTGGCTTTTTAGTAAGAATGAAGTCTGGGAATGACTCCCAGTGTAAGATGTCCTTTGCTTTTAAGATCTCTGCAACAGAAGATGGGCTTATTCAATTCTAGCACTCGTCTTATTGTAGACAGAACAGTGTCAGTTTGGAAATAGTGAAAGCATGGCAGAAATCATGAGGCTTTGTTAAGGGCTTTATTTTATACCTTTTCTTTCGTGTGCACTCCAGTTTCTACTTTCCTTTGTGTCTGGAGGAAAACAAAAGTAAAATCTGTCTCTGCTTATGGCTGAGTCACTACTGATCATTTTCAAAAATGTTAGAATCTTTTTTTAGTATTTGCCCAACACAATTCCCAACCGTTGTGTAGATCAGGGCAACCACTACTCTAACTGAAAGCTCTAACCATACCTGTTTCTCCACACTGCTTTGTTTGACTCAGGAATATGATGAGCAGACCTCAAAACCCCTGATTCACTCTCAGTCAGTCCTTACATGTGACTGTGTGTCCATATGACATGATGAACGAAGTGGAAGTGGGACAACTGAACTCTGCATGTCTGAACTTACAGACCATGGTAAGAATTCAAAATTTGATGCTGAATTCAAACTTCCTATCAAGGAAGCAAGATTTGATTTTGTCCCTTGTAGTTAATTTGTGGTGTGGAAACTGCAGCAAAAAAAGTGATCAGACTTGTAAAGTTGTCAAAAGAATTTCAAAGACAGAAGGACAATAATCTAGGTGGATGTATGTACAGGAGATGTGCAGAGAGGTTACATGGCAGGAGTTCTGTGTTCCCAACATTTGAGTGGTCTGTGAGCAGTGAACACACTTTCTCCAAGTGTGATGCTGAGTTATAAGGAAATAGCTTTAACTTCACATATATGAAATGATTGGTGTTAGAAAAGCATTTCTTAAATTATCATTCCAGTGCATAAATGAGTACAAGAATTCAGAGTATTTGCACCTTTGGTACACTTTGATGCCATTCTCTTTATCTATAACATTGAGAGAAGCAGATGGAAACTCTTTAAATTGTGCTTATCTATACTGTCTTCAAATACTTAGCTACTGTCTAAAACATATAAAGTACTATATAACTTGTACTTTTCTCTAGGTACATGAGCAAGTAAAAGAAAGCTTATATTCAAGAGGGGTTAGACTGTGGAAATGTGCTTAATGAGGAAACTATTTTTAAGACAACATTTATATGTTTTGTTTCTACAGTGTTCTGGAATAGCGTTATACTCTTAAAACATTAAGAATCATTGTGTAAGCACAATTATGAAAGATTTTTAATCTGATTAGAATCTCAGCGATATTAATATATTTTAAGTATGAAAACTACTTAAATAGCTTTGCCTTTTAGCGTTTGTTTATGTACATCTGTGAAAATACACACCATTAAATTAAAGGAATGGAAATGGGTAGGTTTGTGGTGAAAGTGGGGTGATTTTTAATAGAAAACAGCTTTTTTTCTTTCAGTGTAGCCTCTTTCCTGTATATGTGGCTGGCTTGATATTTCATAGTGTAAGGAGGGATGACCTGTGTGGGAGAGAACCCAGCTGCTAAACATACAGCCTAGGGGGAGGGTGGGAAGCTTGCAGAAAGAAAATGAGAGAAAGCAGTAGGTGTGGGTGGGAGATGTACCAGGGGAAGTGTACAAAGATACCTAAATAGAAGCTGAACAACATGCATGAAAGGAAAGGAACTGATGTTTCTGCCTTTAGAGGTCATTAAGCTGCTAAATTATAATGCAGAAATGAGATGCAGTTACATCTGTGATGCAAAAGCTGGGTCAGTCCAGTGTACCGAATGCATATTTAATTGCTTTTGCCAGAGTCTCTGGTATTGACATGGGGGGGTTCATGAGAAAAAAGAGTTATGGGTGGCAAGAGAAACTACTTGATTTCTCTTATTTGCTTTGTGAATATCTTGCTATTCCTGAAGCTGATGTCAAAGCTGTTACTTACTCTATTCAGTATTTATACTCTTCTTTAAGCATTTCAGTGCAACCATGCATGTTCTGCGTGTCTAATTATTAAGTTATTAATGGCACCTTTGTATTTGAAAATGTAGAAACAGTTCCAGGTATTGATTTTTCAATAAAATTTGATTCTTGATCAATGGGCTTTACAACAGAAAAACTAGAAAACTAGAAGCAAAGCTATACAATAGTTCTATAAAATTGTCTTATGTGTTAATAAATCTTCATAACCTACACAAGGTTAGCAGAAGTTAGACTACAGAAAACAGACTAACAAGGTCCAGTTATAACTAATAGCTAAAAACTGTTGAGGAAGGGGAGAAAAGGCAGGAGACTTTATGAACACTAAGAAGGCTTGGCAGCAGCCTTTAAGTTACTTCAGGGCAGACCTAAAAAGTCCTCTTTTGTGGGAAAAGCTGGTGGGAAACAGCTGGGGATAGTACTTCAGTCCCAATGGGTAGGGAACAAAGTTCAGACTATCTTTGGCTCATATCCTGCAGTCTTTTTTAAAGACTGCTGAAACCATAATGTGAGTAGTGCATTGCTTTCCAGTATAGCAATCTGGTTTATCATCTAGTAATTTTGTTGCACTCGTCGTCTATTCTTCTGATTATGAAAATGTAACGAGCAGATGCTAGTTTTCACAGAGGACTGGATATTAAGAGAGGTTTAGAATGCTGTGGGTCATCTTTTCCATGGATTTTGTAGTACTGGTTTTATATATATTTTTACAAAATATATATTTATATTTTTACAAAATTTATATTTATACAAAAAAAAACACTGTGGTTTTTTTGTATAGGCTACCACACACTGGCCTAGGTAGGGTGGAAACCTGCAGCTCTGCCACTTGCATCATGTTAGTTAGTGGAGTGCAGATTCTTTTGTTTTGGTCTTCTAATGAAAACAGATTTTACAGCATAATTCCTCTCAACTCTGTGTAGAACTTGATTCCTATTGACTGACTCTAAATTTGCAGGGATATTTGATAAGGAGGAAAAACTAGTTATGGAGACACTTACCTGTAAAGAACCCAAAGAAATCTTCATCAGAGTATGCATTGTACTTATCCTTGTGAGAAATTATTGTGGAACATCTGAAGTTGCTTGTTTACTACATAGAAAATCCTCTAGGTAGAGAAGCTTATACTTTGCAGTTGAAAATGGCATGAAAAGCAAGGCATAATCCCGCTACACAACTGTAATAGCTAAATGTTCAAGGTTTCTGATTCAATTTCTACAGTAGAACTTGCCTTGAAATTGGGTGCAAAATCATAAACTGTATCTATGTGTTTCCAGATAGCTCAGTACAATTACAGATGCAACAAAAACTACCATTTCCTTACCATCATCTTTGATCCTTCTGATTTGGATCAGTTTTTACAACTGAAAACAACCTCGATTACCAAAACCCCATGCTTTTGACAGGAGCCGTAAGGAGCATTCAAGGCAACAAGCTTCAGTCTAAGAGGCATGAAAACTTAAAGGCACACACTGGCATTCATGGCTAAAAGTGCCACTTTATATCAATTTCTCAGCTGATAAGATGCAGTAAACAGGAGTAGGGAAGATTTAATTTAATTATTTTTTTTAAGTATTCAGGAAATCCTATATGCAAATGCATCCATATTTCTCAAGGTCAAAACATGTTAAAAATATTTACAAAACACTGTGTGAATTTAGGAAGCAATTAGAGGAAATTATACTAAGAATATATATGTACAAAAATACTCTATGCTAGATTCTATAGCATATACTTTCAGATAACTTCAGTGTTTTAAATCTTCCTTAGAAAGACTCTAGTTTTTATACCAAGTTGTCTTGCTTACAGGGCAGTGTAACTTTACACTACACTTTAGACTCAAGGTTAAACCAATGTAAATAAGGTTACACCAGGCATTTACTTGCAAATAAAGCAACTGCTAACAGGGTGGTGGTGAAAAATATTCAATAAGGAGTCCCAGTCCACTCCACAGTTACAGTTTTCTGGCTTAGTTATCAAACTAGTATTTCTGGGGAGCTGGGCTCAATTATATAGTGACATAAGAAACTGGAGCTAAGTGAGGGAGAATTTTCTCAGAAAGTAGCTGTAAATACTGAATTTGAAGTTTCTACCAGTTTAGGTTTTGGTTCCTGTGACTGTCAGACAACTAGCTGGAGGAATTGATAAGATGAGAGCAAAGAAGATGTTACTTTATGTTCTCTTGGTATTTAATCTGTTCCACGCAGCAGTGTGTCCCTGTGATCTAGTAAATATGTTGACTTTCACCAGTTAATTTCATCTAGGTTTTTGAGGGCTCAATACTTTTTTCCTAGATTTGATTGGTTGCAGTCATGCCCTTGGTTTTGTACTTGTTCAGCAGGTAACTTATATTACTGCTTGTATCTGAACTAAATGTATTTCTCATTTTTGCTACATCCAGACTCTCATGTGTACAAGTGTTTACACCTATTTTGGATCTGAACTGTTCCCTTTTGTTTTCAGTAACTTGGTTGTGTAAATATCCCCGATTTATGTCTTAAAAACAGCATTTTTGAGCTGAATCTTGGGGAGAAGTGATTGTATTCTGGGCTTCATCAAGAGGAGCATGGCCAGCAGGTCAAGGGAAGTGATTCTCCCCCTCTACTCTGCTCTCATGAGACCCCACCTGGAATATTGCATCCAGTTCTGGAGCCCTTATTACAAGAGGGATATGGGGGTGCTGCAGCGAGTCCAGGGAAGGGCCACAAGAATGATCAGAGGACTGGAGCACCTCTCCTACAAGGACAGACTGAGAGAGTTGGGGTTTTACACCTCTTGCTCTGTTCCTGATGGATGTGTATTTGCAGGGGCACAAAGAAACAGGCAAGTTTCTGAATAGCTTGTGAGTATGTTAGGTGTAAGCACACACACAGAAACAGATCTATGGTAATTCTAAACAGTTTGTTTGTGGAACATCATGTAACCACAGAATCATAAAATAACTTAGATTAGAAGACACCTCTGGAAGTCTAGTCTAACCTCCTGCTCAAAGCAGGGCTGATCAGATCAGGTTGCTTGAAGCTGTGTCTGAACACCTCCAAGGGCTGAGCTCCACAGCTTCTTTAAGCCCTGTTCCAGTATTCATTCACTCATTGTAAAATTTTTTTCCTAATGTCAGGCTGGAATTGATGATGTTTGTCAGAGCAGTCGAATAGTTTGCCCCTCATTTTCACAGTATCACACAATATCACAGTATCAGCTGAGCTGGAAGGGACATGCTAGGATCATCAATTCCAGCTCCTTAGCTTTCACCCCAAAAATCACACCATGTGCCTGAGGGCATTGGCCAAATGCTTCTTGATCTCCATCAGACTTGGTGCTGAGACTACTTCCCTGGGGAGGCTGCTGGTTATACTGGGAATACTGAGGAGTGTAGCTACAGGGAACTATAGCAATTTTTTTTTTTCCTTAAGATGGAAAAGTGGCAGCTGAGAAAAATACCTTTCTCCAGAGATGTGATGAAGTTTTGGGAAATACAATAGCCCTTAAGAGCCAAGTGTGACTTTGTTACTGTGAATACAAGAAGTGAAAATGAACATATGTTATACTGTTCTATTTTCTTTTTTCTTCTCTTTTTAAATACAATGGGCCTTACTTATTGTCTTCTGCATGCACTGGAATGTGAGGATGCTGCATCAATACACCAATTGTAAGTATGACTTCAAGGCAAGAGAAAATTAAAGATATTTATCAAAGTATTTTCATCTCTTTGGAGAAAACTGTTGTTGCCAAGTTACCATGCTTAAATCCGACAAAAGCTTATTTCAGGTAGCAAAATATTACAATACCACATCCCTTTGTTTTCCCCAAATCTTGTCTTCTTGGGAAATAACTCTGCTTTTGTGATTTTTTTTTTTTTTTAGATAATGGGGTTTTTATACTTCCTTCCACTATTGGTTTCATGTTACTATATAGAAAGAAATCTGAAGAGGAATGTTATTATTCAGAGCTTATTTTACTTTGAATATCCAATAGCAAATACCAAGTGTATCAGTGCTGTAATCAAGCCACCTTGGAAGCAGTAGCTGAGTTTGTTCTGAATGAAGTGCTTTGTAAGCAAATAAAGGGTATATATCTAAGCAAATAAAGGAAACTACTTGCTTTGTAAGAAAATAAAAGGTTGTCCTTAGTGCAACATGCACAGCTAGACAAAACACAGTGTATTTTCAGAGATCAGCCAGCAGATCAAGGGTCTGAGGGGCAGAAGCAGCTGTGGAGACCTTCTTTTATGCTCTATGTGGAGCATGTAAGTACACTGTGTCAGAGTAAGAACAGGCATCTGAGGGACAAGAGTGTTGCAGCAGTCTTGCGGCCATTAGGCTGTGCCTTCTACTAGCTGGCACAGCAATAAAAAACTTGATATTGGAAATTACCATCACTTTTCATTTGCAAGGGTCTGCAAGGAAAGCCTGCTGTGTGTATTCTGCACAGGATACTGTCACATACAGGGAGTGGGGTGGTTTGGGCTCACTGTGTTTGGCCAGGTCAGGAGGATTGTGTGAGCAAGGGCTTCCAGCGGGGTACAGGTGGTGTCAGAACCTTCTTAAGTGTCACACTGTTCTTCTCCCAGTCCAGCTGGGCTCTGCAGCAGTGGTTTTGTTTCCTCTTTCAGTATTACAGACTTGACATTCACCTCGCTAGCACCACATTTTTACCCAAGTACCTTCCAGGCACAAACAGGCTTAATTTCTATTTCATGCCAGACTGAAAGACAGGGTCAAGAGTCCATGCCAGGCTTTGCAAAGGTGTGCAAACAAAAGGCAAACAGACCTAGCTCAAAGAGCAAGATTGTTATTAAAACTGTTCTCTGAAAGCCAGGAAGCTTTCTTCTGTGCTACCTTGCTAAGGTGTTCAACTGCACCAACAGTGTTCAGGGATGGTGGCAATAGCTAGCCTTTTGCTGTCTGGTCAGTGGAAATTGGAGGTGTTTATGAAATATCCAGGGTCATGGGAAAACTCAGGTGGCAGATGTTCTGGAGTGTGGACTGCAGACTTGGAATGAAGGTGTATAGGGCCCAGCCTTTCCTGACAGTGCCTGCGTGGAGCTGAAAATAACAACTCACCCAAGTTACCTGCTCTTAGACTTTACTAGAGCAGCATGTGTACAGCTCACTGTCTTGACTTATAATATCTGCTGTGCTAGAGCCATCTTAGGTGTTCTTGAAATTAGGCAGTTCCTGAGTCTTGACTAAATAAGCTGTTCTGCACTCTGATTAATTCTGCAGAGAAATAGAGGTGTATCTGCAGCTGCAGCACATAGAGGACTAGGAGATGGCTCTACCTACTAGAAATAAAGTAATTGTTTTATGGAACCAGAAAGTCTAAATGAGTGTGGTGATTTTTTTTTTAAGGTGCCTTTTTTCATAAACCCAAGAAGTTTTAAGGACTTGTAGTAGCTAAACCCCAGGTGTCCATCCACTGGACCTGGATATACTCTCTTCAGAGATGTCACTTGGAATAGTTTCTGAATTAAGGCCACTAAATGTCTGTATCTTGGAACATCTCTAGTGCCTGAACTAGCATTTAAAATTGTATTGTTGAGCTCAGATTAACTGGCCATCTGTGAAGAGCTACCAAAATCCTTTCGCAAACAATAAAGTGAGCAATTCTGACCAAGGATGTGAGAGCTGGCATGGTAGTGGGATACAGGCAGTGCCAGCCCCAAAACATAGTTCTGGCTGGTCACAAGCTACTTCCAAGGTACAGAGCTTTACTGTGGCCAGAGCAGACATTTTGAAATCGTTATTTATTAGTAAAAAGAGTGATACTTTGTTTGGTTGGAAAGGAGAGGATTGCATTTGTTAGTACAACAGTAAACAAATGAAGAATGTGGGAGGAGAAAAGGACTCAGAAGACATTACTGTGGTCTAGTGTTTGCATTGTAACATAATAAATAGGCTGATTCATATGTATGTGCATGCAGGTGTAGACATAGATGGAATGCAAATTAACCTAATAAAATTATACTAACCACAGGAATGACAGCCTCTCTGCAAGAAAGAAATTTAACATTCACTCTGCAAAAGGAGATGAATCTTCATTTAGTGATATTCTTCCCATGCTAAAAAGGAATTATATTTAAGGCTTTTTTTTCTTTTTTAAGATGAAGTGTTAGGCTTTTTTGGCAAATAGCACTTTGTATAACTCAAACAATGAAACAATACTAAATGCTTTCTTTTGCTGGGAAAAGTTTTTGGACTGGGAGGGATTCTTCTCCTGGAAGCCCGCATAATGATTTTCTTCTCTCCCCTCTCCACTCCTTCCACTCCTTCCACTCCTTCCACTCCTTCCACTCCTTTCTTCTTTCCTTTCCATTCTTTTTTCCTTACCTTCCCCTCCCTTTCCTTTTCCCTTTTTCTTCTCTTTTTCATCTTTTTCTTCTTCCCCCCAACCCCCTCCAAACTACAAAAAGTGAAAAATAAAAACAAAGATTAGTAACTGTGGCAGTGGAGCATGGTGTTGTTATGCACCTTCCATAAATACTTAAGACAGAGAAACCTGTGTGAAAATGTGTCAGCATTTTGGAGGTAAATCAAGTTTATAGAAAAAGGAAGTATTTTTTTTAAATGCTTTGTAGAGATTAGATAATAGAGATCATATCTTAACAGGGGAGCTTCAGCCACCTAGTACAGGAGATAAACACATCTTCACATTTTCCTGAATTCTTTCTTAGGCCTTAAGGGTTAGATTTATTCCTCTTGCCAAAGCTCCAGTGTCTTTTAGTGGGTTTTAAGTGTACTTGTTTACACCCTTTGGATTTTTGGTTTCTTTTTTTATCCATGTGAAACAAGTAAAAAAATAATCTATTTAGTATTTTTAATGTCACATTGATTGTCTTGAATTTATTTAAGATAAGTCAGTTTATAATTTTTTTAATTTATAGACTTAATTGGGGAGAACAGGAGAAATCAACATTAGCTAATGTTAGGACTATGGTGATTTGTGAAGCTGAATATTAAATGCTTTTTATCTTCAACTAATATTTCTTGTCATAATACCAGGCAAAGATGGATACCAAGCATTTTCTTGTTGAAAACTGGTAGCATAAAAATATTGTTCCTGGACTTTCCTGTAACTTATCTTGGTAAGTCAGTAACGACTGCCTAAAACTAAAGTATGAGGGTTAGCTCTGCTGGAGGATTTCTCTCTCCAGCAGTACTTGGGGATATGAGTGAGATGCTGATGAGTCAGGCTCCCTTCTCTTCTCACCCTGCCTCTGACCACTGAGCTGACCCTCCTATGGTCAACTCTTTGCCTTGCAGTTTTCTGTCTAGAAAAGTGGGAATTCCGCTTTTTATTCAGGTATTCATGACAGTCCAGCCTCTGTTTAGAATTCCACATGTGCTGAAATGCCTCTGCTGAGGAAGGACAGGTTCCTGAGGCAGAGGCCATCCGGCCTTGAGACATTTCACTAACCCCTTACTCCTGGAGTCTAGGATGCTAAAGGGTTTCACCCAGAGCAGAGTGGCTGGGGTGGCTTTCATGCCGTGGTGAATATGAGCACTTTAATCTGAGAATCTATCCCTTGGTATACATTGCAGAATGCTTCACTAATGGAATAACACAGGTGCTATAAAATCCATTTTATCTTTTTAGGATCATACTTTTTTTTTTTTTGTCTATATGCTATAAACTCATAATTACCTTTAGAGATCCCTGAAGACCCAGAAACTGCAGAACAACATTATAATGATGAGCCTGAATCCTGTCAGAAGGCAGTGAGGATGAGGAGGATGCGGAAGCATCAGAGACTGTCTCTAAGACAAATCACCAGGTATATGTGACCTTTGGGAAAACAGCATACAGTACAGGCTCTTTTTCTATTGGAAAATTACATTTCTTCCAAGATTTTGTTCTACTGACATGACTGAAATTGTTTTTTGTTAGGAATGTGTGTGTATATGAATACCAGGAATAATTATATATGTATGCATATGTAGCTCTTTTGAGACACTGATGAGAAAGGATAACACTCCCATGAATGCCTTAAGGTGGATTGTTGTCAATAAATTTCCTGAAAAAACCACTCAGAGTGGAGTTCTTTCATGTCAGCTATGAGTAAATTAAGTTAAACCTGGAATTATACTTCAAATATAATATCTAATTTCCAGCTGTAATTCCTGGGCAAAGATAAGCACCTGTAGCTGCCATTTCTTCCTGGCTATATCAGACATGTTTTCTAGGACAGTGTGATGAGGCTATGAGGCCAAGGAACTGTAAAACTTGTCCAGCAAATCTGTAGACTTTCCAAGAATCTCAGAAAGTGTCAGTGAAGACCAAACCTACTGAAAAATTTAAAGTACCTGTACCAGCTGAGGCTGCCACAAGAAAGTACTTTTACTCTTCACTAAATTATAAATAATTTACACTGATTTTTTCTAAGTTTGAACTAATAGTTTCTTTAACATGTAGTTTTTAAGGCAAAAATAAAATGTTTGTGTGAGAAATCAGAACTCTACTTCCACCACAGTAGTGGGGAGTCCTGAAATTGTCTCACCAGTTAAACTTGAAGTTTACTCAGAAAAAGCTTCATTCAATCTAGAAATGTCTTCCTCACTTTCAAACTAAACGCACAGGATGTTTTAAAATTCAGGACTGGTTTATATAGTAGTAGTCTAAAGTAATTATTAGTCAGTTGTACATCAGTGGAATATCTTTTAAGCATAAGGTCTATGCTTACCCAAAACATGCAGGTGTCCAAACACTGTGGCCCAGAAAGTCTGCCAAAGGATACTCTTTTATTGCTCACTTTCATCAAACTCTGAGATAATTTTTTTTTCCTCTTTAGAACACCTTTTAAAATTGTCTTTCAGCTTTCACTGATGGTATCATTGTGTCAATCAGTACTGGTTTTGAACAGGCAGACTTGCTTAGAATTAACAAAGGGCAGAAGATAAAAATAGATTTCTCAATAATGCAGAATAAATTAGGTGCTGGCAGCCAGGTCTGAGCAGTGCCATGCCCTCATGTTGCAGTGACTCAGAATTTGATGACAAGCACCAGCACTGTGGACTGAAGAGGTCCTTCTGGCATCTCTTGCCTGTATCCGGACCTATAGCCCTAAGGCTTTTCTTTGCCAGCAGCCTGTGTGCACACAGACCATTGACGCCCTGTGTGCAGGTCTGCACTGGGAAGCACCCACTGTGAGCATCTGCCTTTTAGGACTTCCTCTATCCAAGAAACTGATTGTCTGTGTTTTTTCTCATGTTGACCCCAGCACCTTAGATAAAGCAGCATTGTGTTTCTGGGTATTGATAGAGTCACTTTTTCTTTTTCTCAAGAAGTGAGCATAATCTTTAATTTTTCTTTTCTCAAGTAAAAAGTCAGTCCAAGGTCAAAGTAGACTGAACTTAGCTGGCAAATCTGGACACTTATATCTGAATTAACTATATGGAAAGTCTGTATGGTCGGGGGAAGTAAGCAAGCATTTCTAGGGAATAATAATGTTATTGTGGTGCAAATATCTAACTTAGGTTAGATGGAATATGCTGAGAGGTCTCTCTGGTGATTATAAAGGGATCTACAATTATTAACATACATGGGACATCATTCCGGATGTAACAGTTATGTGAGATGAATCCCACTCAAATGTAGGTGGGATCATGCTCAGTATTAATAATAAGCCTCAAATCCTACCAGAATAGATTTGATCTTGCTAGTATGTAGCAAGAGTTTGCCTCTGCAGTCATTTACTTAATATCAAAACTCCTACTGTATGATGAGATTCATACTCTTAAACACTTCCTTTAAAAATACCTTCATAAATAAAGCATTTGGAGGTGTGTGCTAATAAAGAAGGCATTCCTTTGCAACACAGGATAAGGACTTGTAAAGTATTTACCTTCCTAACCTATGCAATTCTATGAATTTTACAATGCCAAGATTGCTTTACTAGTTTCTTCTGTGCAAAGTGTGTGGGAATGCTACATCTGGCACTGCTCCCTGGTGACCCCATTACTTCAAACAATGATTTGAAAAAATTCTGATGTTCATGCAGTAGCATGGGGCCAGAAAAGTCATCTAAGTGAGCAACTCACTGGTGTGCATGATGCAAAAAAGAGATCTGAGGTATTTATTCAAGATACATTAGACTCCCACAGATGTCAAGACAGACTAAGAAGTAGTGCCCTTATGTGGGATGCAACACCTCTTCAGAAAGGTAGAGTGGGGCATTGGAAGGGTATCATCTGTAAGATTTATGATGGGAGCCAAGACAGCTGATTTCCCCATGTTGGTGTCTTTCAGTAGAGCAGTGTAGACTCGTTGTAGTCTAGAGTTGACACTCACTGGTGTGATATCCCTTGCTTGTGGGATCATACCTCATATACGTATATAGTGTTTATATTTAAGTTTGTGCTCACACTAATGCTATTTCTTGTTTCATTTATCCACAGGAGAGTGATACTGAGGCAATGGTCAAGTATTTGGAGAGTGTCCTGAATAAGAGCTTATGGGCTGAGGTAATATCTCTTCTTTAAATGTAATAGCAGCAGTTATTGGCAGTCTGTATTCATCACAGTCCAATTATTTCCGTCATGCAACAAAAGAAATTAAAAAAAAAAAACTTGAAAATTTCTTCCTTAATCTACTGCAGAGAAGTATGGCGAAAGAAAAGGTATATACAGTTAAGTGCTTTTGTTGAAAATAATAGACCCATAAAGCAGGATGGTCAGAAGTGTGGGATGGTATAAAAAAAGCTTTTAAAAATCTGGCTTCTGCCATCTTTTTTCCATAGGAAAATATTTAAGGATATGTAGGTTGTTTTACGATTTCCAGTATTGTTAACAATAAGAACAAATTAATTTAAGTATTTTTATTTTTTGTAAATTATGATCCATGTTTAGATAATATTTATTTCATTTAAAATTTTTGTTTTATTTTATAGTATATCATTACAGACTCAGAAAAATCAATGAGAATTTAAGTTTGCAAAGTATTCCTAAAATCTGTAAATTCTGTCTATACATTTAGAGTTTCAAAGCCTGGTTCTTCGTGTTCTGCTGAAAAAATAAAAAGACTCTGGGAGAGTATTAATCTTTAGAAAGCCACATTACCTGGCTTTGAAAAGTCAGATCTCTTGTTGTATAATTTGATTTTGTTTAAAAAAATCAAGGATAATATGTTGCATAAAAAATGCAAATAGTTACCTGGCTGCTTTCTGAAGAAGTATAGTTCCATGCTCTGTATTGATGTATGGGTAGGCAAACCACTTGAAGCTGGCTGCAAAATACATTATTAATCAAGTAACTGCTTCTAAGAAAGTACCTCTAACAGAGAAGCTGTTGTGGGTTATGAGTCACCCCAGAAAAAAATTTGGGCCTTACTGTAGCAACAATATGAAAAGCTCTTTGCAGTTTTCACTGAAAACTGATTTTTTATGACCAAGTACACCTTTGCAGCATCCTACAATCAGTAGTCCTGGCAGCTGCTTCATGTACCCAGAAAACTATATTAAATGGAGAGGAAGACAGATACTAGTTTGTGTGTAGAGTGTAAGTTTTTCTTCACCAACTGCCAATGAGGAGTCTAGACCAAATACAAATTCTTTAGCCTGGAATCCCAGAAAAAACAAGAAGGATGTCTTTAATAATGAAATGTCAGAGGAGAAGACAATATTGTAGAAATAAATAGATTGAACCCACTAAGCAGAAAGAGTATGCTGAGCTCTTACTACAGTGATATATTCAGTAATAATAGCAATAACAGAATTTAGCTAGGGCCTGTGCTTAAATGGAATCTTTCTTAAGATAATGGTACTCAGGGTGTCAAATTTTTATTACTTTCAAAGCCCTAAAGCCCCACATCTGGACTTTAATTATATGTCCACTCAAAGAGGAGTGTGCCACCCAGTAAGTCCTGAGCATTACTTTGTCCAGTGCTTGAAGTTTCCTCATGGCCACCCCAAGGAAAGGGGTTGGGTTAATGAGCTTGTGACTTCTGGCTTGTTTGTATCCTATACAGAGCCCTCCTGGGTCTGTTCAGAACATGGGTCCTGTGTTCCACAGCCCACACCTTTACGCATGATGTGGTTCCACCATGCTACATTGTCGTTGTTGAGACAGACATGACACAGACATTCAGCAGCAATAGCAATTTTATTAGTAACAACATTACTTTTATACTTTCACAGCAAGGATAATGACCAATTACATTCTTACAGAAAGGACACTGACCAATCAGTAAGTAACACCTTCATACACAAAGTATACTGACAAATTAGCAAGTGACGCTTTCATATACAAAGAATACTGACCAATTAACAAGTAACACTTAATAGGTAAAAACAACTACCATAAATGTAATAAAAACAGGAGAGGTGCCTGGGGATTGGAGGAAGGCAAATGTCACTCCAGTCTTCAAAAAGGGCAAAAAGGAGAAACCAGGTAACTATAGACTGGTCAGCCTCACCTCTATCCCTGGAAAGGTAATGGAACACTTTACCCTTGACTCTGTCTCTAGGCATATCAAGGATAAGGGGGTCATTAGAAGCAGTCAACATGGGTTTACCAAGGGGAAGTCGTGTTTGACCAACCTGATAGCCTTTGATGAGGACATAGCGGGGTGGATAGATGATGGTAGAGCAGTGGATGTGGTTTATCTTGATTTCAGTAAAGCATTTGACACTGTCTCCCACAGCACCCTTGCAACTAAACTGAGGAAGTGTGGTCTGGCTGATTTGGTAGTGAGATGGATTGTGAACTGATTGAAGGACTGGTTAAGGAGGCAGTTGTGTGATGGAATAGCAGCATGAAATTGCACAATATTATAGCTGACAACACTGACAGTCTTCTGTGATTCAGGACTTCTGTGTTTTTGTGGATGAGTGCCAGAGTGGTCTGTGAGCATGAGGACCTTAAATATTGCAACAACCCACGAGACCTGTAAGCAGGAAGAGCATGCATGTGTGTAGTGCATATGTGTTCATAAATACAGGTATGGTTTTACATATATGTATACACACATACATAAAAAGAGTGCCTCCATATGAAGAGAAAAGTGATGCTGTAAGTCAAATGCTTTCAGTTGACAGTAATGATCAAGCTAAAGGGACACTTTCATGTTTGGTAGAAGATTCTTGCTCTTATAAATAAGTGCAAGAACAACAGATGAGCATATATATTGTCTCAGCAGATTTTATTTTGTTGAATACTTCTCTGTTCCCAGGACTTCTTCAAGTGGCTGTTCTTTCTGTTGTAATGTAATTCCCTGTACACTACGCAGAAGGAAAATTGTTGTTACAATTCTAGTGCCTTTAACGTATAAATCTACTTTTTGCTCAGAAAGGAGTTGCCCTTAATGCACATTTAATAATCTAATTAATCTTTAACTAATGTGGCCCTATCTTATGAAAAACAGGAATATTCATCCTCTTCCCTAATGCCCTTGACTCTGCAGGATAGCTCAGGGGATGAAGGTGAATAAGGTTGTGTGTCTGTGCATTGATTTGTAGTCTCAGGGACTATCACTGGAGCAGACTCAGAGCTCTCAGCAGCACTATGGCTGAGACCAAGCTGAAACGCACTGGGGATTAAGTAGCAGATTTCTGTGTTACCAGTATTTGGACAAAGGGGAAGGATTTGAAAAACTGCAGAACACAGCAAGGGAAACCATGCATTGTTTCCCCACCCCAAAAAATCCCTTCAGTAGAAAGAAGTAAATGGTAAGATTTTCTTTACAGACTGGATAGCTACTTGCCTCCACAGACGATGAAGGTTGACTGTCACTTCTGATTAGTTTTTTGTAATCTGCACAATCACTGTCATCCTTCCAGGATTTAGTTTGCCTTCACTGCTGTCGTCGTCGTTTTGAACTTCACTTTATTATCTCAGCACATGCCCATGAATCACCTGCAGATAGTCATGTCCCCACCATGTTTGCTTCCTCACTAACACTTAGTTCTCAGCTGGAACGAAAGACTTAAGAAGTCTTTCCAAATATTTGACAACCTCAGCCACAATTTGACCACAGTGAAAGGCCTGGCCGAAGCCCATGAAAAGTCTTCTGGTGCATGTGTGACATCTCATGTCTGCAGGGTTTCATGTTCTAAAATAGAAAAGCAAAAGTGAGAAATAAGACAAGCGTGTACAGAAATCTGTGGACAAGAGCAAGCCTTATTAGAGGCTTGGGGGCAGTTGACTGTATTGACAATTGCACCTCCTTATGTAGTATTCATATCCTGGGTGTCCAGGAAATGAAGGCTTCCCCTTAAAGCCTCTTCATCACTGCAAGGCAAAATTCTTTTACTGGGCTTTGTAGAATTGAGATTTGTGTTTTACAGAGTAAGGCTAATTCTTGAGTAATGGAATAGCTATGGAATAGAATGGATATCTTGTTATCTTTTTCTGAAAATATAATGAAAAATTCCTAAGAATGTAGAAAATGAAATTAAAAAAACCCCTTAGTACAGATTGGTTTGTGCTCCTTTGTGGAGGTATACATGAATAAATACAATGAGCTATTTTGATAGCTGTGAACTTTAATATGCAGTTTAGAATTCAATAAAATGTATGTCAGTAAAAGGAAAAGGCTTTTATGCCACAAATTTTAAGTAAATTAAAATCCTTTAGCACAGCAGTAAGCACCTCTTAGTCATTCCCTGAAGTCTTACACACAGCAGCATACCACAATCAGGCAAAAGACTTCATCATCACCTGCTGAGTGTAAGTAAAGCTGTCTTTCAGAACTCATGGTGAAAAGGCATTTGGTGATATTTCTATTCTGCTCCTGTGAATGCTCATAATGCTATTGGTTTATGAGCAGTGTGCATATATGCTGCTTCTGCTTGTGACGTTGGCATCAAATGTATCGTTTAGCTTAAAAATTCAGAAAGAAAGGTCATACTGAAGTCCTTGAATAGGCACTGCATATTCTTTAAGATAAGTAGTCCTAAAAATACCTAAAGTATAGAAGACTTTTTGTACATTTATTCCTGCACATTTTTGAATGATTGCAGTGAAGAAAATGCTTATCTGATGTAGTGTCTTATTAGAAGTTAGGTGGACCTTACTGAAGGGCAGCTTTAGGCCTACTGGTTTTGTTATTGACACCATTAAGGACAGATTTAGGTGAAAGCAACAAATATAGAAAAGTTAATTGGGTTTTTAGACTTTCATTAAAAAAATTCTCAGTCACCTTTAAATTGCCATTGGCTGTCATGTTGAAGGCGTCATGATAAAAATGCATGAGAAGATGTCTTCTCACAGATGAGATTTTTAGTAAAGAATGTTAATGACACTGTCTGAGCTATGATTGTTTTTGGCAGAAGAATAGAGGACAATATTCCTGAAGGTTTTGATCCTGAAATGTTTCTGAGCATGAAATTTCCTCTTACACATTCCACAGTTCTGTTCAATGCTTCATTTTCTGGAAATAATTTCTGTCTGGTGATCTGGGATTGGACTGAGCAAAAATCTATGTAGTAATATTTAATATTCTGATTGTTTCATTGAAATGCACAAGTCTGTGTCTTTTTCTTTCTCTGATGGGCAAATCATTAGCTTTATAACTGTCATTTTGTTGTGAGACCCTAAATCAGGAAAGACACCTGCCCAAATTCAAGCATGTAAAATGAAAGTAGCATTAACTTTGGTTTACCACACAGCTGAATAAAAGAAATTGAAATTATATTCTTAAACTCTTATGAGAACTGTATATAATTACTGATTTTTCAGTGATAACTCCAGTATCCTCATTCACAACATTCAAGAAGCAGCTGTTCATTGTGCTGCTGTCCAGACACATCTGTCTAAAACCAATGCATTGATAAACAAAGCAAATGGCATCAGGTATGTGTTAAATGTGCTTGGAATTTCTGCTTGATCTTTATCAGTAGTTCTGAATGAGTTAAGCTGGTGACTTTTCACAGATTCTTTGTATGATACAACACTGTTAAAAACCAGGATGATGTTTGAAATAATTTTAGGGAGGCTAGAAAGTGTCAGAACGTGTATAAAGATACTGCAGCCTGAGGAAGTGTGTTCATTTACATGGTGTCATTTACATCTGTCCTACCTCCTGAAGAATAGCTCTAGATAATTCAACTTGTTTCCTCTCTCATGTTTAGTATTGGCAATATTTTTTTAATGTAGGATGACTATTAAGTTGTGATGTTCATGTTTGATTTAAATGACCATGTTTTGCTGTGCTTTTTTTTCTATGAGAGAAAAAACAACACAAAACTTTTCTTCTTGTGACAAACTGTATTCTAAAATTGTAGTAGCTAGAATTCAGTGAGGAGCTCTGAATTCCAATTAATGCTTCTTCCAAGAGTAGATGTCAGCTTCAGTTCCTATTTTACAAATTCATTTATCTCAGAAAATGAGATGCATGGAGAATACTATTGTTGATATTTCTTTTGCTGAGTGTCTACAGCTTTTAATAATAAGATCCTTCTTAGCTCATGGGAGAACATGTCCTAATTATGCTTTGGATTTTGCAGGTCTTTGAAGTAGGACATCAGAGAGTTTTGTTTGCAATCAAATTAAGATGCTTTAATCCAGGAATTATGAAGTAATTATGGATGAATTATCAAAATCATCATTGTGTCTTCAAGTGCTTTAATTCAGGAATTATGAAGTAATTAAAGATGAATTATGAAAATTACCATTATGTCTTCAAGTGAAGAAATTTTCATTCAGCAGTAATATGATGGAAGTCAAAGTCCATTGAGGCTTGAAGATGAAGGTAGGAGCTAATATTAGCAATTCAGATTTTCTTTTACCAGGTTTTATATACTAATTCTTTCAGGTTTTGCTGTTTGTTTGGGATTTTTAATAAGCCTTTTTCTTAGACTTTGCTATACTTTTGCCATTCCCAAGATAGAGCAGCTCTCAGATCTAGAAAGGTATTATCCTACCTTTAAAAATAAGTTCCATGATTTTTTAGGAACTTACAATGCACTTGCAAATCAAAAAGGGTCTATATAGAGCAACAGACAAGCTTTGCTGCAAATGCAATTTTGAACCCAGAGAAGTTTCTTCCAATTTTCAAGAAGTTTTAATCATTCATAGTCAGTAATGCTAACATACCGAATGACAGGAACATAGCCTGAGAGGAAAGGGACCTTTTGTATTGTAAGTGAGATAGACCTGTTTGTTTACTGAACCATGAGATGCTGTAGCAGATAGCCTAAGATTTTCTGGTACAGTTAGAAAACAATAAATTGTATGATATCAAACACATATAATTTCCTGATTCTTTTGCAGAGTCATTTCAGGAGATAAATGTAACAATCTTTTTCACCAAAATTCATGTTCCTACTGTTAGTTGCAAAGTGTCACCGTTGTACTGTCTTTTAAGGAGTTCATAAATTAATGCTTAGAAATAGCATGTTTGGGGACAAACCAGAGTTGGGTGTGTCAATGGGAATCCTCAGTACAACCCTTATGGATACTCCATGGGGATACCTTTGAGTTAGGGAGAAAAGAATTTAGTGACAGCTGCTGAACTTACTCTTTCAAAGATCCTTGCACTTGTTTTTATGCCCAGTGGGCCCTAATCATGTCAGATTTGCCTCCTACTTTACAATATGCTTGCTAGTGTAGGTTGTAGGCTGCATCCAGAAGGATTTATAAATGCCCTGTGGAATGGATATTCCAGGTCCGGAAAAGTTCTTTTTAAAGGTTTAAGTTGAGGTAGCCATGTGTAACATTAGTATTTTGAAATAACAGAATTTTCTGGGGTTGGCATAGGAGCCATGTGTTTGTTACCTGCTCTGGCAAAGGTGAGATGCTACTGCTGATGTCTGATCCAGAGGGACAGTCATGGTGTTATTCTGGTGTGCTTAGCAGGGACTTATGTGGAGTGTGGTGATGTGGCAGCCACAAAGCCTCTCCCTGCTCCTGAGCACAGACCCCACTGCAGCTCCCAGGAGGCATGAAGGAAACTTGGTGTTTGTGAGCAAAAAGTGCTGCTTTCCTTTCAGGGTGGATGGGGAAGAGCAAAATGGTTTTAACTGATAGTCACTATCATGCTGAATGACATTTGGAAGTGAGGAGCTGAAAAGCCCCTTAGCTGCTGATTTGTGTCATAGTTATCCTTGAAGGCAGGCAATGACAAGCTGTTGAGAGATATTAACCCAGCTGCTAACGCCTACGGAGGAGTGCAAACTTAAGCGTTAATCTTGTTTTGTGGCTTCTGTCAGCATTGCATAAAGGTGGATGCATTGTAATTGATCTCCAGACCAGAAAGGAAATGTTAATATGTAGCTAGTAGCAGAATAGTCAAAATAAAGACCTGCAGGATAACTGAAAATCCTTTGTTCACCCAGGGAAAAATTTACAACATCCTCAGGCAGTTGAGAACACAACATTATATTGTCAAATTTTAGTAATTTTGCACTGATGCATAGGAAATCAACTGCAAATCACCAGATAACCTGATAAATTCATTTGGGCCCAGATCCACTGAATAACTTGGAACACTTTTAGATACCCTGAGTACAAAATTGCTGTTCTTGAGGTTCCTGTTGAGCTCCCCTCTAATGCTGGCAGAGACTCAGAGATGTAAGTGCCTTTGGTTTTGCTGATATTCATACTGCTGCTCACATGCTCAGAAGCACTGTACTCTTGATAGAACGAAGTCCCTATCTTGGAGGACCCAGGGAACTACAGGCCAGTCAGCCTCACCTGCATCCCCGGAAAGGTGACAGACAGCTCATTCTGGAGGTCATCTCTAAGCATGTGGAGGAAAAGATTATCAGGAGTAGTCAGCATGGATTCACCAAGGGGAAATCATGCTTGACCCAACTGATAGCCTTCTATGATGGTGTGACGGGCTGGGTAGATGAGGGGAGAGCAGTGGGTGTTGTCTACCTTGTCTTCAGCAAGGCTTCTGACACTATGTCCCATAATGTCCTTGTAGGTAAGCTTAGGAAGTGTGGGTTGGATGAGTGGACAGCGAGGTGGATTGAGAACTGGCTGAACAGTATTGCTCAGGGAATTGTGAACAAGGGTGTAGCATCTAGTTGGAGGCCTGTAGCTAGCTGCATTCCTCAGGAGTCAGTACCATGTCCAGTCTTGTCCAACATCTTCATCAATGACCTGGATGAAGGGACAGAGTGTACCCTCAGCAAGCTTGCTGATGACACAGAACTGGGAGGAGTGGCTGACACACCAGAAGGCTGTGCTGCCATTCAGCGAGACCTGGACGTGCTGGAAACGTAGGCAGAATCTAATGAAGTTTGACAAGGGTAAGTGTAGGGTCCTGCACCTGGGGAGGAATAACCCCATGCACCAGTGCATGTTAGGGGTTGACCTGCTGGAAAGCAGCAGCTCTGTGGAGAAGGACCTAGGAATGCTATTGGACAAGTTAACCATGAGCCAGCAGTCTACTCTTGTGGCCAAGAGAGACAATGATATCCTGGGGTGCATTAAGAAGAGTGTGACCAACAGGTTGAGGGAGGTTCTTTTCCTCTTTACTCTGCCTTTGTGAGGCCATATCTGGAGTATTCGGTCCAGTTCTGGTCTCCCCAGCTCAAGAGAGACAGGGAGCTACCAGAGAGAGTCCAGTGGAGGGCTACAAAGATGGTGAGAGTGTGGCCTGGTTTGCTGTGTGAAAGAAAGTCTGTATTGGGCACCATTAAGCAATTTTGTCAAAGGAGTTCAGTTAAGGCCTGAAACATTGGGTCAGGCAGACTGCCAGGTCAGGTCTCACCTGTTAACATGACAGAGGGGACTGGAGCATCTCTTTTACAAGGAAAAGCAGAGAGACCTGGGGCTCTTTAGGTTGGAGAACAAAAGACTGAGAGTGGTTCTTATCAATGCCTATCAATATCTGAAGGGCAAGGGTCAAGAGGATGGGGCCAGTCTCTTTTCAATGATGCCAGGACAAGAGGCAATGAGCACAAACTAGAGCACAGGCAGTTCCACCTAAACATAAGGAGAAGCTTTTTTCCTGTGAGGGTGCCAGAGCACTGGAACAGGCTGCCCAGAAAGGTTGTGAAGTCTCCTCCCCTTGAGAGATTCAAAACCCACCTGGATGTGATCTAGGCAAACCTTCTTTGGCAGAGGGTTGGACTAGATGATCCCTAGAGATCTGTTCCAACTGCTACCATACTAGGATTCTGGTTTTCATGCCCAAGCCCCATTGTTACCCACAAATCAGATGTCTGCTTGCCTCTGTGGCCTTTTAGTCTTGTTGCAATTAATGTTCTCTAGGCATGGACAGTGAACCATACAAAAGCTGGCAGCAAGAGGCATTTTATTTCAGACTGCAGCTGCCATGGATGACATAGGTGATTGGCAATACCTGTTGTCTAGCTGGTATATTGATGGTAACAGCATGCCTCCAGGCATGGAGGAAACTCCAAAATGGGAGTGTAAATAGGAGATCTGTGTTTGTTCTCAAGGCATGTTTTGTGGTAAGGCTTTTAGCCAGGTCAGGTGTCCCATATATCATGTGTAATAGAAGTAAGTATAAACAAAAGAGCAGCTCAAAATCCATAATTGTGTCTCTGTAGGACTTCACATGGACAGACAAATATACCCTAACACGAGAGCAGGGCCATTATGAGCAAGACTCACTTTCCAGGAAAGCCCCTTCCTGTCTCCCTTCCTCCCTCAGAGTGATGGATTCACTCAGTAATGTTTGTGTGGCATTGACTGTCTTGGATCCCACACTTCTGTCTCTGTGACAGAGCACACATGATGTAGTAGCAGACTCACATTAATGCAGCTCTTAAGTCTAAACAGAGCTTTATCTCTTCTTTTGCAAAAGCTCATTATAATTTTTGTTACCTACCGCTTAATTTCCAACCTAAGAACATTTTCCCCTTACTTCTATTGTATCAGCTGTTACACAGATTAGCTGATGTACACACACTGCCATGCTTAACAAAAAACAGGTCACATTTATTAGCTGAAGCAATACTCCTGAGGCACATGTTTGTTTATTTTTTCATCCTTAAATAGACAGGACTGCCAAAAAATTAAACATACTTGTCTAAGAGGGAGAGAGGAGTCAGTGAAGGCATTGATGAAATAGCAGTGATTTCAAAATAGCTTCTCATGTTGATATTTAACCATTAGAGAGAAGTACTATGATATTTCTGATGAATTTTTGTGAACACTATGTGGTTCACTTCTTAGTACCTCCTTTTTGTCTAGAAGAATTACCCCCAAGAGAAGTGTTAAATCATCAGGGTGTTAACATGCTAGAGACACAATATGTAGTGCTTGACCAATATGTGAGAGCAGTAGTATCTCAGATACCATTAGTTTATTTTAGTATGGAAGAAATATTTGATAGAGAAACCTCAGAGACGTGCTGAGAAGCTTTATTGAAGAGGTTTTTATGCCATGATGGATTTTCTGGAAAAGGAATGATTGTCCTACTCTTGAAACCCTAGCAAAAGGCTAATGGGAGGAAAGACTGCTTACTACAACCTTACCTAACCAAAATAAGAGATTTCTTAATGCAACTTGCAGATGTTCCTGGAAAGTGATTCTGATTAGTCCAACTCACTTTCTGAGTGAAAGGCATCATCCCTAATATGTCCAAATCTGACTCTAAAAGATGATCAGATCTCAACATATACCTATAACATAAATATTATAGAACATATAACACGTAACATAAGATATAGCTGCTCTAACATATGAAAGTTTAGTGAAAGAAAACACAAATTCTGTGGCAGGCATGCAGAGTGGGCAGATAGTTTCTAATAAGCTGAAGGAAAATTACTCCAATATTTCCCTCAAAATATTATGAACCCATCACTGAGTGGAAAATTTTATGTTACCAGTAATTTGTGATACTTGACTTTAAAATATTTGCCTTTAGAAAAAGAAGTGCTGTTCATTGTCTTGCAATTTGTAAATGGATCTTCTCTATAAATCAACATTAAGATCTTGTGAGTGTATTCTTTGTCACTGAATTACAGATCTGTTTTCTGATAAAAGGAAAGTGCTGTAGGAAGGGAAAAAAGTGTCAGGTAGCTCATGCTGACCTTCTAGAATTTTTTTGCTGTTACATGATACAAGCTTAAAATAAAACAATGAATCCTGAAATGTGTTTGCTCAGATAAAATGCCACTGGTGTATGGCTGACTGGGGTTGATACTTTTCTTTTGGTGAAATCCAGAGGCAGTAATATGTGTGTTCATACCAGGCTTGCTATAGATCGAACAGTATGGCAGACTTGGCATCAGAAGGAATCTTGGTTTGTGACCATGACAATGGCCATGACTTTACTATTGCTAGGGTTTTACTCCTGGGCTCTTTGTAAAACAAACAATTGTAGAGAAATTTCCCAGGAAACTTTAGCTCCTTGAATGTCACACAAGTAAGGTGCATCATTATATCATTTTAATCAAAAGTAGTTTCCACATTTAGAAAAACCAGTACTGGTTATTGTGTGTATTAATGTATAATGTGAATTAAATTTTGCTTAACCTTTATCTAAAATTTATCCCCAGATCTGCCCTTGGAAACCTGGGAGCAAAGGAACCTGAGGCCAGGTACAGCTCTCTCAAGCAAGTAAAACAGCAGAATGCCAGTGTGGAGGACATCAGGAGACATCTGGAGAAACTGGTTTCTGGAGCAAGCAATTGCTTGTAAGGGAATAAGCTTCTGCACTTCAAGGAGCAGCTACAGGCTCCTGAATCACATCTTCAGCTGTAAAAGTTGCTTCAGTAACGGCACTGGAAATGGCAAAGAGGAGCAAAGGTACTGCTTCAGGCCAGCAAAGCAGGACAGGAGGTGCTGGAAGGAGCAGCTGAAGGTACCATAGTACATAAGTATGTGAATGAACTCCATCTGAGAATCCAGACTGTAGTGAGAATTGGGCAAACATGATTACAGATTACAGGGACACAAGAAGAACCGCTGTTTGGGGTGGTGGAAGGGAGGATTCACTGTTACCAGAGTCCCCTTTTTTTACCACTTAAGGCATAAACAAAGGTGTTCTTCTGGGCTCTTACCGGGCATCCATCCTGCTCTCAGAGCATTGCTGGCAGAACTGCGTCTGATGGAAATGGTGAAGAATTAGACTCCTGCTGCTGCTGATTCCTGCGCTCACAGGTCCTTGTGACAGCCAAGCCTGTATTTTTGTACTTTGGCAGATTTTCCCTTGAACTTACAGGTATATGCATGGCTACTCAGGTACTAATTGTCTTGCTATACATTGTTCAAAAGAACTGCATTTCATTTGTGTGACTTTCAAAGTGACTGTGAAAATATAGGCACATGTGTATATTTATATGCATATATACATGCTAACATACACAGAGGTGGGTATGTGTATCCATAGAGGCCATACATATCTGTATGCCTGTATAGAGACAGACATGCAGCTTGAGCAACAGCTGACTACATTAAACAGGAATTCTTACTGCGTCTTCTGGGAATTTGGGATCAAACTCATTGTACACAGATGAAACTATAAACTGATTTTTTTTTTGGCTTTTGCATTACCATTAATGTTTTTTATAAGTGTTTATGCTTCCTTCTTCATATGCATTACACTTTTGCTGATTTCAGCTATCATGCTTTGATTATATACCTGATGTTTTCCTTCTACCTCTTCCTTATTTATTCTGCATTCTGAGCTCCTTCATCTACCTACATAAAACACTAAAGGATAACAAAGTGGTATAATCTATAAAGGAATCTCAAATGAATCATGGACCAAATTAATTTTAGGCATCAAGCCATTATCATAATCCTTATGTTTTCTGCTTTTGTGCCACAACTCTTAAAAGGACTCGGGGACTGAATTAAATAAATTAAAATAATTTTATAATATGAATATCAAAAAACATTGCTATTTGACCTGAGATGACTTATTTACAGCTAAGGATACTGGTATTGATCGTACATTCTGATGTGCCACCGTTCCATCTTTGTGACATGCTCTAAGATACTCAAAGGGAAAGGTAAGTACAGTCATCCTAATCTACCTCAGTAGCAACACAAACTGAGGAAGTGAAGGCTATGCCCAGCTGCAGAAGATGTGGCATTGTACTTCCAGCTCAAAATCAAAGGAGATTCTGCTATGTCTGATTTCAGCTTTTATTCAGAATTCATGGTGTTGCAAACCAAAGGCTAAAATCCACTGTGATGTTCAATGAATTGTGGAAACATAATGGTGGTTTTTTCTTCTGTGCAGTGGTCCAGATCCCATAGGTGCAGAGAAAGTTTGACACACAGATTCTCAGTCAAGTTTTAGTCTCTTTCCTGGTTTTTTCTTCTTGTACTTATACTCCACATCCTTCTCAATTTTGTATGTGTACCTGTTTCCATATTTTTTGCACGTGACTTCAAGACCATTTAAACTTTAAGACCATTTAATAGCATAGGTGCTGAAGTCCAAGATTCAGGAGGAATGATGCAACACTTAGTGAAAGGAGTTTTAATACAGAAACCCACTACTTCATGAAGTATGATTCTGTGGGTGTGCAAGCAAGGCTGAAGGTGATGGAGTATCGATGAGGTGATTCCATACCAGGGCTTTCTGCCCCAGAAGTGACAGTGCCATGAGCAAGCTTGGAATCTGTGAATTTTTCTTCTCCACCCATTTTTGCCTGCTGACTGCCCCAAGTACTGCTTTATTCTACCATGGCATAAGGATATTCCCTTGGGCTGTATTACTTCCCCTCTGCATCTCTAATATGAATTCTATTTAAAGGGGTTTTTTCCATATTGAAGCCTCCTTTTTCTGACAGAGGCGACTATAGTGATCTGCCTCTATAAAGGGTCAGCAGTGTGAGGGTAATCTTAAATAATGCATTGGAGCTTGCTCCATCTGCTCTCAGTGAGCGCCAGTGAAATGCTCCTTAGAGCTGCTGTGGAGCCTTCCTAGCTTGAACTGTCTCGGTTCTTGTCTTGTCCTCTCACCTCCCCAACTCCTCAAGGACAGAAAGCAAAGCAAACTAAAAATGCTCAGAGTTTGGAGAACAGATTGATATTTATCATCCAGAGGCAATCTTTATAATCAAGAGAGGTTGCTTCTCTTGTTTAGTAAGCAAATTTTTGAGTGTGAGCATTATTTCACTGATGCCTTTATGCATCTGACAACCAGTGGCATACTTTTGCCACCCTGTCTCTGCCAGCAACTTTTCCCCCACCTCAGAATGAAGCTTGCTGTCCTGAATGCTCCTGTTGCAAGAGCTTGGCCTGTGATACTGACAGCGGATGCTCTGGACTCCCCAGAGGCCTGATTTTGCCAATTACTCATGCTGAGAAGCATGTCTTTCTACAAGCTGCCTTGGCAGCTGGAGGCTGCATTTCTGGGAGCGGATGCTCTTCAAGTCAGAATAATCAAGGCTATTGAGGTGATCCTTCTGTCACCTGAAGAGGAGAGGAATCACTGCCAGGGAGCAGATGCCAGGCCTGGGCATCCCTGGATGCTGCTGGAGGAACCTCAGGGGATGACTCTACTGTGTCTGAGGTGGTGGGTGTCCAGAAGGTAGTGGAGGGCTTGTGCCTGGGCCAAGAGCCCCACCAGACCTTCTGGATCCAAATTCACATCAGACTTCTTGTTTCAAGCTCGCACTGCGGTGAGGAGATTCACAGAGAGCACGGAAATGAGCGCTCATGAAGACAATGAGTCTCCAGACTACCTAATGACTACTTAATGAGTGTCTAAGCACTGCACCAGCGCCATTATTGAATTTTAATTGCCTTCTTTCTGGCCTTGTGCTGTAAAATGAAAAAGGAGCAAACACTACATGTAATGAGGGTAGATGATTAAAGAGTAATACCTAGGAGACACCCAGGCATTTGTGGAAAAGACCGCAAGGATAATGTAATGAGAGAAAGCAGCACTGCTGTGTGCCTGCTGCCTCTCTGGATAAAAAGTACCTTGTTACAATTGTTAAAAATTAAAGTTGTTTTCAGCATGATCTGGCAGAAAAATGGATTATTGTATATCAGTGAGGTAATTAAAGTTATACTGAATGAAATACCGGTTAATTATCAAAAATCCGACCCACATCATGGATTCTGTGCAGTTGGGCTTTTCAGAGGCTGCTCTTTAGTATTGTACCCTTTCTGATGTCTGCTTAGATTGTTTTCAACTATATTGAACAGTTATGCATTACTTTGAGCAGTACATAGCAGAAAAGCACAAATGAAAGGGGGCACAATGAGCCCTAAATCCATTGAGCATTTAAACATATGTTCAGTTTTGAGTGCCAGCCCCACTGGTGTACAAGTGCCAGGGGAGCAGGGAGCTCTGGTCTGTAGTACTGAGCAAAACACAGCACGGGGCCTTTTTGCTCATAAAAGAAGTAGATCATCAGAGCTTGAATCCCCGGCTTTGAAGCAACAAGCATTCAGGGATCTGAGAAATACCTCCAATCACTGGAAGTCTTGATGGTGTCACAGCCTGGTGATCCAATCGGTTGAACTAAATTAATATAGATTTGTATCATCAAAAGATAAATTAAAATTTATATAGATTAAATAGAGCCCTATAAACAGAGATTGCCCTCTCTCTTTTCATTTGTTTTGTATGTTCAGAATTTGGCCAGGTCTCAGAGTGCAGGTCACCCTTCTCTGGTGGGTTGACTCCCTTTGGCCTCTCACCCAGCTGCGCTGTAGGGCCAGGCTGAGGATTTTTTACCCTCTACTCTAACAAGTTGTGATGTTTAATTGTGTGTCAGTAAGAACTCTCCAGCAAGCAGCACTAGCAGGAGCAGATGCATTTGTAATTAGTACCTTCCTAATGCCAGGAAATTATTTAAAGCAGCACTTGCTCATAAATCAAAAGAAGTCCCCATAAAGATAGATGGAAGAAAATGTGGTTTTGAGGGGGACACAAGAGCCCATAGGCATTCCTTGATGTCACTGGTTTCAACTCTGAAGGATGAACATTTGTGGGGTATTTTAACCTCAACCAAAAGAAAACTGTGCCTGGGTGTTGGATGTCTCTTTCTGTACCCATCTGTTTTGCTCATTCTCTTTCCCTGTCACATGTTTTTTCACCAGACACTGATCTGAGAGGTCCCTCTGGTGCAGCTTCTCTTCTGGCTTTGCCTCTGCTGGAGTTTCTGGTAATTCTTAACAAAAATTTTTTGGCTCCAATGTTTTCATAATGAAAATGAACTCGCTTGCTTGCTTGTTTTCCTATTTGCTTGCTTGTTTTCTTCCTTGCTTGCTTGCTTACTTTCTCTCTTTTTCTGTCTATATTTGTTTGACTCTAAGAATCTCCCTTGCAAGTGAGTTTGGTGTACTAGGTGTCCCTGTAACATTTCAGAAAATTCTCCCTCCAAACTCCTGACAGATGTAAAGTTTATAGGTACAATTTTTCAGAAGCTTTGGATCAATTGTGACTCTTTCTGTTTATTTATTAATGACTATGTCTCAAATGACAGCAGAACTATATTTCTGTCACATCCCTTCCTCTTGCTTTCTTTTCCTTTTATAAGAGCTGAACTTCTCTTTCACGCTTTCCAAGGGTTCCCTATATTTTAAATCAGTTTTGAACTTTTGGAAAAATTACAACTATGAATTCTTCCTAGGGATGAAAGGCAAGCATCAAGCAATACTTCACAGCAAGACACAAACACTGCTTGGGCTAAAGAGACTCTGCAAAGCAAAACATCAGAGAGACAAGACAGAAAAAGGACAGGTTTTCAGCTACCAAAAGAAGGGACAGGTTTTTCAGAATTCTTACCACATATTGAAGGTTATAAGAAAAAAAGGGAAGCATGATTTAGGCATTATTCTTACAAAATAAATCTATAGTAATGTTGTATTATCAGCATCTGAATATAATGCTTTGCCATCAAAACACTTTTTAGTACCATGTTTATAGTCAGAAGAGAGAGGGCAAAGGTCATCCCATTATTGTCATCTAAGAAAATACACAATTCTTCATCTTATTAATCAAATGTTTGGCAGCAAAAAGTGTAAGAGACTAAAAGCCTGGACAGATGACTTTGGAGAAAGACTCTTTTCTTCAGAATTTATGTCTTTTTTTCTAGAAAAGTAAAAAGAATTTGAAAATGTCTGAAGTGTGAGCTGCATCAGTTGATTGTGTGAAAATGAGCTTCAATCAAATAGGCTTTGATTTCTCACAGAGAACAAACCACACTTTCCATACATTCATTTGCAATCAAAAAAAAAAAAAAAACTAGACAGAGATGAGGTTTTTGGCAGCAACATGTTCAGGGATTTGCAAAACCTGAGGATGTGTTGATTTAGTGACAGTTCCCATGAATAGCAATAAGCAGTGTTCTCACATCTATGAACATCTCCATTTCTCCACAGTAGAGCACCAACTCATTTAAAGCTATTCCAGATCAGGGAGAAATTATTCCCCATGCAGTCACCAGCTAGAAGAGCCACAAATATCCGTCCCTTTGTGGACCATGTCTCAGGTCTATTCTGGCAGGACCTTGCAGAGATGAGTAACACCAGGATCTTAGGCCAAAAGAAGAATCTCGGTCCCATTTCCACTTGTGAGAACTGCAGGTGCTATGATGATACGAATATGGGAACTTGCATGGGCAATGCTGCCACCAGAAGTACCCCTAAGTCAGAACATGGTCCTGTCTCTGCTGGAAGATCTTGTTGCAGAGTCAGGAACTCTTCTGGTGGAGATGATTCCCCCCCCTCCCCAAAGTGGGTGTGTGCAGTCTGGTCCTGCAGCTTTCAGGCTTTTTTTCTGAGGACCCAAAGGGTAAAACCTCAATACCAGTGCTACTCATGTAAAAGGAGAGGCTGCAGTGCCTTCCTTTCCCAGCTGCTAGGATCTGTCTAGAAGGCCAACAAGGCAACAGAAACTCATACAAATGAAGGCAGAGCTGGTACAGAGATGCAGAGGGGTTTTGTTGCTCTTTAGTGCTGATGGCTTTTGGCATTACTGCAGCCATTTATCTGTATTCCTTGTGCCTTTGTCATATTCGCCTCATAGATACAAGTTGCTGTCACCGAAGACTGAGAGCAATTTCTCAGTGCCCTTACATTCGCATGCATGGCTAATTATAGCCTAGGAGCAGGCAGAAGGAGCCAGGTGCATTATGAATCTGTTTTGATCAATGAGCGAGCAGCGAGGCTGAGGGTTTCCAATTATGCTCTGTGTGTTGGCAACGGATTTACTTCAGTACTGGCTTCTGTTTCAAGAACCAGTACAGCAGTCCTGCTGGGTAGATGTGTGCTCCCACTGGGAACTGGGGTTGCATTGATCAGCATGCAGGTATGGAGCCCTGAAAGCAGTACACCATGTGCTCAAGTGCTGTATGCTGTTGTCCCCCCCAGTTTAACCTTTAAGCACCCATTAAATCCCACTAGCCTTGACACTCATTGTTGATGAAAGACAAAAACTCGTTTGGTGGTGAGGTGAGCTTTAGGCGTTTGTTCTCTAAAAGAGTTTTCGCTCTCAGATTTTTGACTTTCCACTTCTCTTTCCCTGCATAAGCACTGCAGAAATTGCGGGCTGCCCAGGCAGAGAAGTGACTTCGTGGTCGTGTCTGCTGGTTGTGCCACCGCTCTGTCTGTTGTGTGTTGGGTGGGATTNTCCCCAAGATTCAGTAGGTGATTCTGTTTCTAAGACTGATGGGCATGAAGAGGTATGAGGAAACTGTTCTGGAACTGGGATGCATGAAGAGGGATGTAGAATTTGCAGAGGAACAAAGGATAAAAAGGGGAAGAGGCAGAATGCCTTGGAAAGAGTTGTAGACCTCAATCTCAGCATGATAAATGAGGATAAATACCTCTACTCAGCAGGTAAGGAGCCCTGAAAAAAAGACACTTTTCTGAAAAGAGACGACAGTCCTACTATCCCCGTGGGCATTTGCCAGTGTGTAAAGTTTTCTTTCAAACAAACCAGCAACAAAGTCTTTTGAATACTGATAACACCACAAACAGGCTAGCTTTTGTGAATTCCAGCCTAACACAATGTATTTCTGTGTTTTGCATAGCTGTTGTTAGGGTCCATCCCTTAAGTCACCTGATTTCAGCCAGAGCAGGGCACTGGGGAGAACTGGAGAGAAGATGATCATCCTCATCCCACTCAGTTAACCAAGTGTGAATGAGAGCATTCACAATGTCAGGTCTTCTTTAATATCTGAGTATTGCTGAATGTGTCTGAGTTTACAATTGCGTCTGATGAGTTTAATATCAGCCATCAGTTTAATATCAACTATCAAACATAATAGAACAGCCTGCCTAAATTCCCTTCCCAGGATAATAAGATATGCTGAAAAGGGAACAATTCTTTTCATGTTAATAAACCAAGTGCCTTTCATTGTGTTGGCACCATGAGGAATTTGAGCTGAATTCAGAATAAAGCTCTTGATCTGGCAGCTGTTTGAATTATTCCTTTGTTTTAAGATATACCGGTGTGAGGGTGAAGCTCATGTTCTTCAGCAACTGGTTGTCAATGAAATATCAGCTCTTCTATTAGGGAAAATTAGGAAAAGGGTGTCATGGAAAACCAGTGCTCTGTCAGAGGTTATTCTTCTTAAATAAGCTTTGTGCTATGGCTTTACCCAGAGGCTGCATCACCAGCAGTGTACCTGTATTGGCAGCAGAGCCATCTCCAAAGTGGGTAGAGGTGAAAAAAACAAGTTATGACAAGTGGCCAGGATGAATGAATGAGAAATGAAGTGGCAGGAAAGCAAACCAGAAAGGGTACACCCGCACAGACAAGCCCATGTGCACCTCTTTATCTCCCAGAGAAGCACTGACTTGTCACATGAAAGCATTTAATGCTCAAGGATGAAGCTGAGGGAGTCAGAGAAGAGATGCTTGCCCTAGAGAGCGTCAAAGGTGCTGCCTGGAGAATCAGACACATGACTGCATTTATCAATACAGAAAGAAGTGTCTTTGCCTGCTGACCTATGGGTAGCTTAGTTTAGAATCCACTCATCTCATTTTGTTGGGGAGAAGTTTGGTTCACCACTTGAGATTACATGTCAAGACCCTGTACAATTGGTCATTCCTGGAAGAGTTCTTGGGCTGCTACCAAGCCAGAAACTGAACAAGCATTTTTGATGTAGTGATGTAATAAAGCCTTTGCTAGTAGAATTTTTTTGGGTATAAGTGGAGGATTAGAACATATAAATAGGAAGGAGGGAGGTATTTACTGGCTGTCCTTTGTGTATCACATACCATTATGTTGGTCTTAGTTTGAAAATGTCTTTGAAGAAAACGGAGAGGGGCAGAAAATATCCAGAAAGGTGTTCAAGCACACATACTGAGACACATAGCTCAGAGAGGTTATTTTAACAAAGATGGAAGATAGATAAAAAGGTAGCTTGTTGATTCCTCATGTATGGGGAAACACCAAGCACTGAAAGCTCTCTTGCATCTTGAGACAAAAGAATGTACCAAACCCCACAGCTAGCAAGGACTCCAGCCATGTTTAACCATGAGGACCACAGAAGAGGTTGATTCTCAGTTTCTGGTGGTCTGAAAAACAAACACTGGAAGACAGGCTCTGGCCCTGCGCTGGTACTGGTTTGAATAGCGGCAGCTACAAGGTTCAGAACTCTTGGCTGAGTGTAGAGTTCAGCAGATGAAATAAAGGGATTTATACAGTGTAGCCTGGATATCACAGTGGTAGAAGACTGTAGTAGACTTTCTGGCTTCCCAGGCAGATCTGCAGGTGTGGTTTTTATACAGCAATACAAGCAAGAAGCAGCTATTTTCATCAGCAGCGTCTTGCCTGTGTTTGAAAGTACCTAGCAAATGTCAGCTGACTGGAGAGGTGTGCTCCTCAGGGACTAGGAGTGCCAACTGTGTCTGTTTTTCTTCTCCAAGCAAAAAGATGCAGACTGACAGTACTTTTCTGAATTATGCTACAGTGTCCTTTGGGGAATCAGGGACAAAAAGAGGGTTCAAAGGTGTTGCCACATCTGATTGCAAAAGTAGAAATCAGGCTCTTCTCTAGTTTCAGTGTATTTGCGTCTTAAAAATTGATCATCTCTCTAATGACAGTGCACCAGAGTATGTAACGCTGCACTTAGTTAGAAACAACTTGCTGCTGCTTCTGGCTGTTTAGTCTTCCCTCACTCAGTTCTTGTCACTGCAAAAAGGCTTTCCACTGGAAGGAGAGAATGCCTTATAGGCTTGCTTTGTTTGGTTTAATGTCCTAGAGGCTAAGACTGAGAATAAGTTTTCAAAGTTGAAATGACAGCAAGAAATGGTTTCCTCCTTCTCCTTCACTTCAGCATCCCCATGTGCATGTCCCTCCCTACAGAGCTCACCAGTGGATTTGTTTGAGAAGACCACAGGCAGAGGAGCATTCAAGCCTAAATGCCAGTGGCACGCTGGAGAGGGAAGGCATGCGCAGGTGACAGCCTTGTGAGGAAAAAAATGTGAAGCTACAGAAAGAAGCAGAAGCCTAAAGCAGTTTGTTTAGCTTGTCCCTTTAGCTGTGTCACTGTGATACCAGCTTTCAGCACTACATGAGCATCAGTTTGCTGAGGTCTTTGCTGTTCTGTTTGACTAAGTGAAATTATACTATTCCAGCTCTCATTGCTCTTATTCACTGTAATCCTTGTATTGTGCAGCCAAACTCCTTAACTGGATTCCTCCTTGCAACAGTGAGACTATAACTTGCTCTGCTCAGCTCTGCATCTGTCTTTCTTGGGATGCTCCCAGAGATTAAGGATTCTTCTTCCAAGGGTTTGAAGACACCTTTGCAAGAACAGCATTTACTCTTTCTGATTGGCCAGGAGCTTGCTTGCTGATAGTACAAACCCCTAGTACCAACCTTCTCCAGCAACATTGCTGGTTAGATAATGTCTGCTAGGGAAAAGAAAAGAAAAAGGAGAGGAAATAATATATTATCATATTAACAATTAATAGGTGCCACTCTGAACCATGTCAGTCCTGTTACACCAGTAAAGAAAGATAGGTTGACTGAAAGACTGTGGTGATGAGGATGTCCTAGTAACTAACCAGTAGCTTTTGTAATTGCTCTCCAGAGAATCTGTCTTTTACTCTCAAGTATATAAAGAAATGTGTTCTTCTTGTGGGCTGTAAGCTACACCAACGTAAAGCAGTACCAGTCAGCACCTTGACTGGAATTTTATGCTTCAAGGCAACTTCAAGTCTGACTCCACCACTTACTGACTCTACAGACAAATGCAAGAACTTACCTGACAAGTTTCATTAGTCTGCAGCTACTTACAGGTGAGCCTCCAAACAGAACCAGAGGTCCACACCTGCACATATGACCTTTTCCCAAATTTCAAGTCTAAATCTGGAGCTGCTGCACAGGTCAACATAAGCCACCTTGTATTTCTCCAAAGTTTTGTGTCTCCCCATGTACTTTGAGCTAGGAAAATTCAATCTTGCAGTTGCCTAAATGAAACTACTTCCCTGCATCCCAGAGGCTCCCTGGGGATCTGAAGTGTGGGCAGCACTGCTTGCCTCAGGATGCAGGAGTGTGGAGGTGTATTGAGCTGAAGGGATATGGGCCCAGGCCACAGGTGCATACAGCTTTAGATCTCTCAGCTGGGCTTAGCCCGAGGCCAAAACAACAGTGTGAGTGATGCCAACATTGCAAGCTTTGCCTTTCTCTTGACATACCATCTCTGTGTGAGGCCAGCTGCACCACATCCCAGCAGCAGAGTAGCTGAGCTCCCAAAGTTACGCAAGCAGGGCTTCCTTCCATGCACTGAGGATCACTTGTAGCTGACCTTAATTTCCCTGTACTCAGTATCCAGCAGTATTACAGACAATGAGGCTTGAGGCAGGGAGCTCTGAGGCCAGAAGGTGATATCTGAAAGGACCACTGGGTCTTCACTGCAGCCAGGGATCTATACGGAAGAGAACAAAAGAGTAAAGAAAAAAATAATAACAAAAATAGATCTGAAAAAATGGAACCAAAATTGCACAGGAAATAGCAGCAAAGAAGAAAGTGTTTGGGAAAGAGTTGCTGCAAAATGTTGTTGCAAAGTTCAGGGCAGGCTCAGAGAGACAGCAGTGACAGTGTCAAAAAAACCAAAAATGCTCTTTTCCCAGTGTTTAAAGAGGGATAATGAGAGCCATGACAAGGACAGCCATATGCTTTCAAGGGGAGCAAAAGAAATAATGAAGGGACTTCAGTGAAAACCAGAGCAAGTGATAAAGGACTTGCTCTTGTTGAGGGTTGTTAAAAGTTTCAGGGCTAGGATTCAGCTCTTCAGGGTCTCAGCAGTGAGATGGGGGAAGCTGGGGCTCTGCGAACAAGCAGGCAGACAGATAGATGGATGGACCTTGATATGCTGCCACTGTGGTCTCATGGCAAGGTCAGGTGAATGACGCAGGCAGTAATGAATCAGTCTCCTGGCATTCAGCATCCAGTGGGTTCAGCAGGATGGAAAACACCTGGAGAAGTGTAATCTGATTAAAAATAGTCTGCTAGGACTAACAAAAGAAAATCATGCTTAACAAATTATATGGAAACTTACTTATTGTTGCTGAAGTGGGTGACATTAAGAGCTGACAGGCAGATGCCGTGGGTGTAATTTACCTGGCCTTCAGTACAACCTTCAGTGCAGAATAAATGAATACATTACATTTGCATTTATACAGCTCCTTTTCATCCCTCCATCTCAGCAAAGCACTTTGCAAACATCACATGGGCCATGCAAAAGATGCATCCATAATGAGTTGGGATGAAGAGATAATTGGGAAAGTGGGTCCTGAAGAGGCTGTGGGTTGGAGACATGGATGTCTCTTGTTGAAGGTGCATGGTCCACACCTGGGTGACCATAGTCTGTCAGTGGAGAATTGCTTAATGATGGGGACACAAACCAGCAAACCACTTGGAAAACTACAGAAGAGAATCCCTGCTGGCCAGCTCACACAAACTCTCTTCAAGGGGAATCCCTAGCCAAGGAATGTCTGGGCTTTACGTACCCTTTTTTGGCTTTTAGGGTATGCATCAGTCTGGAGCCACCTCACACCTCTCAGGTTCTGCGGCTGCAGGTGGAGCTGTGTTAGCCCAGGACATATGGCTCCTGCTGAGGATGGCCCACAGTGAACAAGTACCTTAACAAAACACATATAAAAGCTTATTTACTTTTCAGTGGCCTCTGCTAAAGCAAAAAGGTAACACACTGCACTTTATAGAAGCACCTAAAATCCTCATTTAGAATTGTTCATAATATTTTAATAGGTGATGAGGGTTTTTTCAGTTAAAAACAGCAGAATTGTTTCCAGGTAGCTGAGATGTGGTTTATATAATCCTTATTTAAAAAAACAACCAACCAAACAAAAAAACTACACAAGAGGATGGCTTTTTCACACTAGAAGTTTCAAAATCATGACTGATGCGGAAGAGTTAAAAACAACTTTCATTATTCCCTAGCAAAATAAGTTTGGAATTTCAAACTGTCATTTCAGAAAAATAACATTAAGTGCTCCACAAGGCCTGGCACCACACAAAGGGAAGCTGAAGCTTGTCCTGGCACCACATCATCACTATTGAAGAGATAGACTCTACAGTCCTTCTCTCAGATTTAATGGCCAAATACTGAGTAGAAGTTTATGACACACACAAGAAATGGACACTGTGGATTTATGAAGGTTTTCTAGCTTCAGTTCAGCTCCCCTCTGCACTCTTGTTTTACTGAGGAGGAATGTGGAAAAAAATGGAAGATAAGATGAAATAGGGGAGCACAGGTCTGTTTTTTACCCTCCACACAGTTTCCTGAATCCTGAGAAACTAAAGAGAGGCAGCAGGAAAAGCCTATCACCCGTGGCTTCAGGATACAGCCCAATAACCCCCATTTCCAGCAGACAGGGACTATACCTTTGTCTTGGACCCAGAACACCATAATGTTTATGGTCAGTGCCAGCCAGGCTGCTCATAGCCTTAAATCTCTTCTGTGCGAAGTAACTGTTGCTGCCTTAGGCAACTCACCTGACAGTACCTGACATCCCTGTGCCAACAGGGGTTTTAGCAGCACATTGGCATGAGATCTGCTCAGTACTTTGTGATTCCTGTTTATCAGTGTATCCTGTGGGCTCACAAGCATTTCATTATCTATCTCCAGCATTTCCATACTCCCATGCCTACATCCCTCTGCAGTTGCATGGCACTGCCAACTTGTATGTGGAAGGAATATCTGTCAGCAATTTCAGTGGCTCTAACTAGTTATTTGCAGTTTTTTAAAACAAAAATACTTTTCCCTGTTCCTTTGTAACTATTTTTTCCTTTTTAAAAGCTGTATATAGTGCTTTGCCAGTATAAATAACTTAAAAATCCATCTCAAAGTTGTTTCTGCTTCAAACAATCCCTGAGTTATCCCAAAAGCATTTACTACATGAAGCAGTTATGAGAAATTGCACTGGCAGCCAAAGACAAGCTGTCTCTTGAGTCTGATTTTAACAGATTATTTTTATTAGAAAACACAGGGGAGTGTTAGTGAATGACAACTTGGATAGCTGGTTTATGACTGTTTTTTCAACAGCTATCTCTCCACACTTACTCCACATCAGTTTTAAACGAGTATCTCCTTCAAGGCTTATCTCATCTGCTCCAATTTTAGAAACAACTTAATAAAGTGCATTTATCTCCCCTTCTCCTCATGGAAGCTTGGCTAGTTCTGCCTTTACATCGCTCTTATGAGCATCTCAATCTTGATCTGTTCCTAAAAATACACTCATCAGCCTTCTGATGAAGGGCATTTCATCCCCCTTTTTCACTTACTGAGGCTAACATCTCTGAGCTCTTATGCTGTTGCACTAAACTGTTCATTTTTACACAGTTCAGCTTTTAATGAGGGTCACTAATGGTTGTAGCAAGGTGCTTGTGGTCCCACTGTCTTCATGTTTCAGCAGCGTAAGGCATGGGGTATGATCGATAATGCTGTTTTGCAGGAAGGCAACATGCTTTTCTCCCAGGCTTCCAGGACCAGTGGCTTCAGGGCAAGCTCCTGACATGGAGCTAGAACCTGCCTTAATTGTTGCTCTCCTTTTTTCTTGATGTCAACAGATGCCTGAAACAATGCTGCAGATGTGTACTGAGGAGCCTACTCAAGATTAAAGTGGTTGTTTCAGGAATAAGCCGTGAGTGAGTTTCCAGAGGGCAAAAATGAAGGCACTTCTCTTGTACATAGTGGAAGTCTTGCTTGGTATGTGTTTGTGTTCAAATTTACTGTTGAAAGCTACTGGTTGTGTGGACTTGACAGTATCACTAGCATTCATGTTTTCATGCATTTGAATAGTTTCTGGAGTGACCTTCTATTAGGCCAGGTACTGACCCCTTTTAAAAGAGTAATGAATTCCTTTTGACTCACAAAACCAGAGCAGAGCTTGGGCTGTCTGATGGTGTTAGTGAGAGGACTGAAGAACCAGAAGTCCTCTTGTCACAGCATTGGGAAGGAGGAATAAGCAGGAGGAAAGAGGTACATTAGCTCTTTTCATGCTGGAATAGGGAGCACATAATAAAAAAGAAGTGATTCAGAAATAAATGTCTGAGGTAGCATTTAAAACAAATCGAAAATATACACATGCCTATTCTCACACAAAACCCTGCGACAATTATTTGGCAGAGAGGGGACAGGTCTCGTCCCCTGCCCACTACTGGGAGTCATCATTTGTCTTTGCTTTGTTCTGACCACAAAGATTCAAGTGGGAGTGAGAAATGGCTCAGCAGGAATCTAATCTCATGGAAAACATGAGGGCAATATTGGGCTGCTTTATAAATGTAGCTCATCTGTATCACTGTTCCTACAAGGCAATGCTCAGATCTCTATGCTCAGGCTCTCTCTTCAGGGACAGTGCTTGGGCCAGGAAAGTGCTTCCAGAGAATATCCATGGCAGTCTACTGACTTCTCAAGAAAGATGTTAAATCCTTACCTGGGTAAGTCAAGGCTGCTGAGAACATTAAAATCTGTCTTTGTTCTTTCCAGGGAGTAGCACGTGTGTCCACAGAAATTCACTCACACCTAGAAGAGCAGAAACATGCTTTTTCAACTCATGAATTACAAAACATTACTGAGGTGTTGGGTAGATTGTGCAGCTGAAGCATTGGCTGGTTAATGTCTGCAACCACAAAGCCTGGAGAAAACTCACTGCAGCACTAGCAGGCCCGTGCGGCACTCAGACTCACACCAGAGCCCAGGTTGCAGTTTGTAGCTGTGGGACCACACTGACCTATGTTGATGAACCCCCCTAATAAAGCCTGCCCAAAGATAACTCAACATATTTGGGATTCTCAGTAGCAATATACATAATTTTTTCAGCTCTACTTTCCCTGGTCACCACTGCTTTGTAATGCAAGTTTATTTTAAAAAGAAGGCATAGCTACTCAGGTTTTTTTCTACATCCTGTATCATCCCTCCCTACAGAGACATGGAAACAGACAAGTGTTTGGAGGATTCTTCAATTTGTATTAGTGAAACAGCTACTTAAAAGAGATAAACCTGTCCTTTTAAATCTGTAATCATGCCACGATGTAAAATAACATGTGGAAAGTGAAGATGATCAGGAGATATGCTTTAAAAGTTCTCCCCTGGTTTGCAATAGAATTTGAATCAAAGCAGGAGAGCCCCCTCCCTGATTAAAGCAGCACATCATGTGCTTCCAGTCCATACCCAGTTCTCACATCCAGAAAAAAAAAAAAGTGAAGAAAGAGGAAATTCACAAGTTTGTTCAGCACCTGGTGCAGCATCTTCTGTGTTTTCTGATGAACCAGTGAAGTGATAAGCCTTCACTTAGAGAGGTGTCAGGGAGTGCTGCAGATGTAATGCTGCAAGCTGAAGTCCAGGAGCTTGCGGTGGCATTGCACAAGTAGGGATAATCTGTGACAACAGCTATTTAGCTCAGAAGTATGACTAATTAGTAAACACCCAGCAGGTCTCACTCTATGATATGAAAAGTGCAATTTAGGTTCGGATTCAGCACTTGTGTTACTGTTTTCCCCTTGCTTTATGTTCCCATTCCTGTTACCATCAAGAGGTGAAGATGCATTCCTACTTCATGAGAATAAAGCAGAACATATTGCATGAGCGAACATTAAGTAGCAGTCTTTATATGTCCTTGAAAAATCCTGGAAAACCTCTGCCTGTAAGGACATGAAGAACTGTTAAAACAAAGAAGATAAACTGTGGCTGACAAGTCTTCCTACAGTTGTAGGAAGAGGACTGTCTTCAAGGAAAGACCTAATAAGGGTGACTTACAGAAGCTTTCCTTTTGAAAGGAAATAAATTCAGAGATCTGTCTCACCAGAACTGTATCTTCTAGGGAACTCAAAGTGCCCACCTGCGTATGAGAGTGGAGGTGACCCGTCTCCATCCTCTTGCTCTGCAACATCTTGCACTGCAACCTAGGAAAACTAGGTTCACATCCTCATGCATTTGCCTCATGTTCTCATGCAACAGAGGTTGGAAAGGAGCTTGCAATCATCTGGTCCCACTCCACAGCAGTGACTAAGGGCCTCATGCAGCCAGCTACTAATAAATCTCAAAGGAGAGTGGCTCCAGTACTTGACCTCTCCCATGGTGATTTTTTCCTTCTTCCTCTATTCAGAGTTTTCCTTGCTGCAGCCTGTGCCCATTGATCTTACATTTTGCAAGGATGCAGTTATGCCTCACATTCAGCTGCTCCTCCATTAAGCGGCTCCTCTCAGTCAGCTTCAGCCCCAGGGCTGTCCCAAGTACAGGGTTTTGCATTTGTTTATGCTAAACTTCAGGACGTTACAGCCAGGATGTAGTCCCACAGGTCCCCAGACAGCCTTTTTTAGAGCAGACCTCAGCTAATACAGCTAATGAAGGCTCACCACAATCAGCAGCAAAACCATTAGGACCTGTCTAAGTACTAATGGTAAGACAGTCCTCCAGAGGATGACAAGAAAAAGGAAATGAAGAAAAATACAGACTGTCCCTGTCTCTTCAGTCTTTTTTGGACTATAAGACCTCAGAACTATGTGCAGTTCATTCACTAGGTACCAATATCTGACAAACTGTGGCTGCACTTCAGCAGGGCCTGAAGCTGTGGTCCCTCGAGCAGAGAGCTCTGACGCTCTGCTAAGAGACATCCTCTCGTGCTTTGAGACGCAGGGAAAGATGTCCAGCTCTGGGACCAGCCGCTGGAGGGAGCCCAGGTGACGTTCACCAGGAGCCAGAACATTATATAAGCAGTTTTGGAGTGTTTTAGCTGGAATTGCTCAGTTTCTCTGTAATGCTGAATCTGTATGGTCAGAAAGCTCTGAGAGCTTCTGTCTCTGATTGAATTGTTTTTTAAATTTGGCTTCCAAAGAAAGTCTTGCACAGTTGTGCTGTTTGTGTTGGTCTGTCCCCATTGATAGCTTTTGATGGCACGTATGTGTATGCCAGTTTCTGACAGATTTGAAAGCTGTTCAGAAGTCCTAACATTAACTGTCTACAAGCTGCATGAAAACAGACAGCAAATAGTCATGAAAATAGGTAAAGCAAGGTCTTTGTATAAAATCAGCTGGTTGGAAAAATACACATCTTGGCCCACAAAACGTCCTTCAGGTCCGAGCCCTACTGTCTCTATTGTAAACACTCAAGACTCCACAGAGGAGAAGGTTATAGGAGAGTTACAGGACAGCAGGAATATGCCATACAAAATGTTAAGCCAGCATTCTCAGGAACATTATTACTCCAAGTAGAAAGCTCAGAACCTTAATTTGTCCAAGTTTTTTAGCCCATGGCATTTACTTTATGGAGCCAAGGGACTTCTCTAATTCTTTTGGATCACATATGAAATCTTGCCACCACCTCAATGACCCTGTGTAAGGGTGGTGGGACCTTGTACCCACAGCGATCTGCTCCTGGAGGACTAAAGTCTCCTAGAAATGACATGACTGAGGAAGAGAGAAAATTGGGAGTCAAGGTAAGAGACAAGGGGAGGCAGAGAAATCAAAATGAAAGGGTTACATGCAATGCTTACTTAGCATCTGCAAGGACCACCACACTCCTCCCTCTCTGGTTTTACCAAGTTGTAGTCTTCTGTGGGTGTGTTATGGACAAGACAGGTTTTTGCAAATGTTCTTAAAGGAAAATGGTAAACATTGTTCACATTTTATAAACCATTGCTCAGGTTTTGTAAACCACTGTTGAAGTTTTGTGAACCATTGTTTGGTTTCAAAACCGATTGCTACAAGCCTACAGAAAGTGACAACACAACCCTTCAATTTTGCTTATCATTCATCTCCAGGCATACTGGAAAATAGCCTTAGCATTTGGGCAACGGTGTTACATTACAAGCTCTCATGTGTGGTCCCTTTTTCCTCCCTAGGTGGATTTATTTCTTGTTCACATCAAAATGCAGAGCCTGTTCCATCCATCAGGTCCAAGGAGAAGTTATCAAAATGCATCTTACATCCTGGCAAGAAAAACTCAGAGGCATTCAGCAAGTGGACAGAAACAGATGCCTGAAAACAATGTTTTCATATTAGCAGATACTGTATCAAATAAATTAAGAAACAATAACAAATTACAGGAATGACATCACTGCTATACATTGAAACACAGCAGCATCAAGTCCAGCTTATAATGCCACTTAACTGTAAGAATAACCTCAAGAACGACTCCACTTGGGGCTAGAGGAAAGATCAGAACATGACAGAGAATAATAAACACCATGCCTCTCACACAGAACAAAGCCATCTTCAGAATAGAGAGAAGGGGTCCATTCAAGAGCATTAAATCCCTGGGCTTTAAAAAACCCCTCATTTTGCAGTGCATGTATGTATGCATGTCTCTCTTCCTCTTCATATACTTCTGTATGTATACACAGATGTATTCTGTATGTATGTATGTATTCTGTATTCTATACTTCTATATGTATACACACAGATGTATTTCTTTCCTCAGCATCACGCCAGATGCAATGGCCTAGAGATAAAATGCCTATACATGAAGCTTCATGGTATAATAATCTGTCTCCTCCCAGCTGCCCCAAGTATATATTGCAGAAGCTGCTGCCAAGAAGTAAAAGCAAGGATCAGCACCGTTCACCTTCTGTGGTCTTGTCCTCGTATTCAGGGAAACATATGCCTATATTCAGGAAGTAGAACTAGCACTGAGACAATTTTCACATCAGTGGCTCTTTAACTTTCTTAGATATTGTTTGTGGTATCTGCTTTTGTGCAAGAGGATGGAGGCATGCATACAAAAGCAATCACGGGGATGGAAATGTTTCCAGCAGGAGGGAAAGGGATTGTCAAAAAGCAGAGGAAAACAGGTTTCAGAATGTTCTCTAGTCCTGAGCATCCATAAGCCATTTCAGCTATGTAGAGTGTTAACAGATAGATCTAAAAATAATGAATGCATTAATTATCAACTTATTAAGCTGTCAAAAAAAAGGAGCTGAATATGTTTGGCTAATAAGCTACATTAGAACAAATCCATAGGAAGACACATGGGCATAAGCTGGCATTTACAGGTCTTCCTAAGGCCATTTTGGAACTTAAAGACAGAATTGCTTTTCTTCTAGGGAACGTTCTAGTGCCATTTTTTTAATATGTTTGATGGCATCTATATGCCATCCTGTACTTGTCCGTGCCAATGGATGTTCCAGGCTGCAAGCTAAATTCAGCTCATCCTAGAGAAAAAGAAGGCTTTACCTCAAAGCATGAGACCTTTCTACAGACTTCATACTTTTGCTCATGGGATTACTTATTTATTTTACAACTTCCTTTTGTTCCATTGTCTCCAGATGGCCAAAGACTGATGTGAGATGGAATTGAAAGCACAACCATTACTTGTATTTTAAAAGGAAATTGTATAAAAAGGAATGTTTGCTTTTTTCCCCCCCAAACTCAAGGGGTTTATTTTTTATATTCAAAGAGAAAAATAAAAAGGGTTTTTTTCCATTCTACCTGTAAAAATATATTACTTCTTGGTTTTGAAAAGGTCACACTACCCCATGCAGTAATTGCATGCAGCTGTTATGGAACTGTTCCTCATATTTCTGCATAAAGGCAGCAACCAGGAGAGTTTCTTGGATGTCATTATTTGGCAGGTACCTCCTGAGGACAACAATAGCTGTTCATCTGGAGGCACCAGTCCCCCACGGGGAGCTCAGGGCTGCCTACAGGAGCTGGCATGGACCTGGAGAAGTTCTAGGCTCTGGCTTTTTACTGGGGAAGGCAACGGTAGAGTGTGGGCAGACAAACTTTGTCAGCCCCATCTGCCTCACCAGCTCAGTGAGCCAGCTTGGAAAGCAGCACACATGTGCACACACCATTCCCCTTCCCAGGGCCAGGAGCAGAAAATCTCCACCTGCAAGGGCCAAATGCTGTCCTACTCCAAGCAACAGCACCATGGCAGTTGGGCTGGCTGCAGGGCAGGTGGGAAGTGCTCCTCCACCTCATGAGAACACAGACATCAAATGTGAGCCTTGCTCCTTGTGAGAGACACATTTGTAACACATGTAACACAGCACGTGAACTGGGTCACTCCCCATTAGTATCCTTGGCAGGGCTTGTGTGGGACATGCATCTCAGCGGGGTGGAACAGAAAAGGTTTTCAGCTCTGAATCCCTGACAACTGGTCAAGTTGGGACTAAATGCCAATATAATAAAGGAAAAAAAGGGCATCATCTCTGCATTCCTTGTGCTGGCTGCAAAGCCCTGCTTTGGCTGATGGTAGTGCCTGGCCTTCCCCAGCCCACAAAACTCTTCTTAAGTTTTCTCTCTCCAGTGTTACCTGGAATGGATGATGAAGGCCCCACAGTAATACACAATATTTACATATTACATTTAGAAAACTTACTTTAAACAGAACCTTATCGTTTATAACTCAGTGTTTAGGACCTTCTGTTCAGAGGGGTTGTAGAGAAGCAATGTGTCTTTTCCTTCAGTTGACTGAATTGGCTGTCACTGACTTCCATCTCCTGAAGGCTGACAAGAGCAAAGTGGCTGATATATACAAGAGTCCCCCCCCAAGGGAGCAAGTGCCAAAATAACTCATCTGAGGAGCTACTCCATGCTGGAATGCCACCTAATGCTAACCATGACACCAGAGTTAATTGCAGCACTCAGCTGGTGCATTTCATCTGTGAGTCCTGCTCTGTTTAATTAACCTTTTGGGAATTAGCATTCTGTTAACTTACAGTACCTGCTTTGAATTCCTGGCAGTGTTAGAGAAACTATCTTGATTGCAGAGTGACTTGTTTCTTCCAAGGAAGGGATGGGATGACCAAAGGCAATGCCATTAAAGACCAGTTCCTGGGCAGCAGTATGTCAATCTTGGGTCAGAAGAGCCTGGAAGGAGCAGCCCATTCCTCTACTGGCACCCAGCTCATGCCCCACCATGCTGTAATTGCTCATCTACCTCCCCACAGAGTAAGGTGCAGGATCCTTGTTCCTCCCAAACTGTCCCAATCACTCTTCACACTTGTTCATCACTTTGGGTTTACAGTAATTTGCAAGCACATTTCTCTTCTGCATTTTACAAACAATACTGGTGTTCTGCTTCTGAAGAATAACCAGTGACAACCTCCTAGTTGCTAGGAACAATGCCCATCACAGGCAAGTGCAACTCATTGCCATAGCTGGGATGGACTTTTCCCACCCATATGCTCTGTCTTCTGGACGTCCAAGGAAGTGTCTGGCCAGGAATGAGACATAAGGTTGGCTAAGCAATGTGTGTCTTGAGCCAGCCTAGCCTTGGAATACAGTTTTGTTCAGGTTCCTTAAATCAGGCTGGCACCTTCACCAAAGAATGCATTTCTCTGAAGAGGGCTGTACTGCCACCTTCTCCCATGCCTCCCCTTTTTGACCTGCAGCTTATCTGTGACCACTTTTTGCTTATCCCTGGGTGACAACTGTAGAACCGCTGTGAGGGGTATGGGATGAGGTTATTGCAGGGGGTCATGGGGAATGACAGTCACAGGAGCTACAGCAAGTCAAACTGGTACTTGGGCTGGAAGGCTGCAGGGAGGTAACACCAACGTGGCACTGGCTGGAGACATGCTGGGGACACCAGACATGATAGGGTTGAAAAGGCTGCAAAGTAGAAGCATGCTAGTCACTACTGAGTGGTGTCCACACTGCCACTTGCTATTTCTCCTGCTTTTTCCTGATCCAGCCACCATAACCATATTTGAGAGGAGAAAGCAGTTGGCCAAGGTGTTTGTCCCAGAAGCCAAGAGAGCCCAGCCCAGTCCTGCTGGCTTACACACACCTCCAGCAAGGTGTGTGCTCTGGCCTGGCATCATCAGGAGAGTACTGCTTCTCACAGTGCTGACTTTACCAACCTTGTGCCACCTACTTTTCTCCTACAATTATCCATGTCAAATAAACTGAAAAAGCACATGAAAGATATCCTGGATTGATAGGATTCATGCAACATTTGAGCTTCTCCTGTTAGCTGTCATACTAATGCACTTTCATTGTCACCTCTGGTTTGGGGGACTTAGTGGGATCTACTGTAAAAAAACCAGTTTTCTGTGGAAAAGGTATGTGCTCCTCCAAAGCAAAAATAATCTCACCAATAACAAGGAAAGATCTGGCCCACATCTGAAAAATATACCTGAAATTATTTTCTACATTTAGACTATGAAGTCTATATTATTACTGTTGTTATTAACTGAAGACATTCATCTTGGTCACATTAGTTCAGCAGCTCTATGGGTGGGATTTATGTGACCAAATGCAGATGTCTACCTTGCAGACACCTGAGCTAGTCTCTGCTCATATTCAGGATAAAAAAAAAAAAAAAAAGAGATGCCATTAATGTGGAATTAACCTCATCCTAAAGCAGATATAGAATCAGGACACATGAAAAGCATTTTAAAGGATCTATTTCTCCCTGTTGGTTTAAAGGAAGCCCAAATTGACTAGCTTTGATCTAGACATCTAAAGCTAGGTGAACTCATACCTGCTCCCTCTGACTGAGTTAAAAGAAAAGAAAAATAGGATGTTTGGAGCAGGAGAACCAATACAGGTCCTTTTAGAATGAGAGGTCTGTGTTAATTCATACCTCAAGAAGAATGCTATAGCATAAGGCGTCCCAAGACAGCTGAGTCCTCACAGGCTGCTTCTGCGAGAGGACTTATTCTGTTAGCTCTTAGTCACAGCTGCACGTTTCTAACCATCCTTGCTGGATTGCTCTTCCTACACCTGTGCATGCTGAACCAGAACACCAAGGGGTTGGACAAGTACCAGACTTCATGCAGAAGAGAGAATGGGAATGCACAGCCAAAGCAGACAGGGCAGCAGAACCAACTCTTCCTGGCAGCAGTGAGCCATCAGATCAGCCATCTCACTACTAAGGTCATGCAGACTAGCCCTCAATTTAGGTCAGTTAGAAAGCTAATGCACAGACATTTGGCCATTTTCCTGGTAATTTAGCAGTCACTTCAGAAGACAACAGAACATTTACACTCTTTGCAGGCGAAAAGAGCAAAGCAGTCTGCTATCAAAGGAGTTGTCTCCAGCACACTCTCTGATTGAGGTTTGGTGGGGTTTTTTTTATCCCCTCTCCAGGTGTCCCAGTCTTGGCATGGAACAGAAGGATTACTGCTGGTTTGTGAGGAAAGGCGATAATTTGAGGCACATCCTGGACTCTTTTTTCTTGAGGGAATTTAATTGAAAATTGTTCTTTTCAACTACTGTTTTCAATACTGCTAAATCACTCAATGCTGCCATGTTGTTTGAGACCACATTTACCTGACTGCTTCTGTATTTCCACTTCTTGGAAAATTCTTTGGCAGAAAATGACATAATTTCATACCAGTTTGCTATTCTATGAGAAAACAAATAAGGCTTAGTTTGATTGCTTCTCTTCTGCATTTACAGGGGATGATGGTTCAAAATGGCCCTTGCTTCATCTAGCTGATGTGTTTTCTACAAACAGAGCTAGTCAAAATCTCAGAGACTGAATTTACAGTGGTTACTTTGCCAGGGAAAACATTCTATCCTTGGGTTTTTTTTTTTATAAATAAACACAGTGTTTGATTCAGCAGTCCACCTATGCTCTGGTTTGTCAATGGTGTGACAACAGAACAGCACTGGGTTTAGAGAGGAAGAGTCAGGCTTGTTATATTACTAAGTAATAAATTTTTTCCACTCCTTCTACCTAATAAAATTCTTTATCTTATGGCATTATTCATCACTCTTTGCCCTCCTGCAGGCCAGGGTATTCCCCATATTAACCTGGTGGAGAACAGAGGTTTTCATCACTAACAAAAGCAATGGGTCACTCCCAAAAATCTACTAGATGAGCTGAGACATCCCACCCCATCTCACGATTCTCAGTAAGCAGCATTTGGCGGGGTTGTGCAGGCTTCAGTGTCACCTCAGGATGCAAGGAAATATCCATCTGAGATTATGGTGCCATTTACATTAATTATGTACATACTTCTCACCACTCTGGAAAAAGAGACAAGACCCTGAGAGCCCTGGCATTCAGTCATGTTTGAAGCTGGCCTGTACTGTCTCCTTCTGCTCAGCTCACTGCGACTCTCACCTGTCCAAACCTCTGCAACCCCTGGCAGGGACCAGTCTTTCAGGAAACCTCTAAACATAAGCAATAACAAGAATAATAATAGCAAAAGCAGCCATTAGCATCACCTCTCATTGTGCCTGCTTGGGTTAAACCTCTACCTTTCCAAACCATTTTATTTATGACATTTTGCTTTTTATTTTACACTGTCCTTCAGTTGAACAACAGCAGAGAGCATATGAAAGTGAAGGTGGCTCTAGAGATGATGGATGAGGCTCCCCACGCTTCCCACTGCTTGCAGCCCATGAGTCATTTGCTAATTTCCTCAGCTAAAACTGACAGACAATTACCAGCCATTTAATCACAGCCAACCGGACTCTTTTTTAACAGAGCTCACCGTCTATCTTTTGATAGCAGTGACTACAAAAACTGCTGCCTACAACATTGTCTCTCAGCTTTAAAATTTTATTGCTGTTACTTTCAGTTCTTGCTCTCTTAAATACAATATTGCACAATACATTGCATCTTGCATCTTTGCTGCTCCATATCTTTCCTTTGTATTTGCTTCTTTACAGCACATTACTCAAGAACTATTCTGTTAACTGCTTTATGGAAATATTGCAAGAAATCACATTGCTATTGGGTATTTGTAAAGGATTTTTGCAAAAGGAACTCAGTGGCTCTCCCAAGTGTTTCTTCATTGAAGATTTTGATGTTTAATGTAAAATTAGTACTTATAGTATAGTGTAACATCTCACAAAAAACCCAGCACTTTCCCTCCTCCCACCAAGCCCTTTGACTCTCAGCTTCACTAGACAGAGTGTTACCCTGCTTAGCAGACAGCCCAAGTGTCAGAGGGGCTTTTTTACCCTCAGGAGGAAGGTCTCTGGATAGTGTAGATCTGCAGTAGTAAATCCCTCCTCTGTGTGCTTGTGCTAAGGGCAGCCCTCTTCTCTGCAGCCTCTGGCCATGACTGCACCATGGTCATGAAACGAAATGCATGATCTTCCCTTACGGAGGATGATTTAGCTTCAGAGGAATGATGCTCCACACTGTTTTAAATGACAACATTATCTTTGGTAGGGTAAACAATGCACATCTGTGCAGCCAGTCCAACCTGAAAACACCTCAGGGGCCAGAACTACTTTCTCTTCCCAGGAGAGCCCTGAGAGTACCAAGTCCTGTAGTTTGGTTTCATCTGTATGCTGCCATCTCCCTCTCAGCTTTATAGCTGTTTTGAGATGCTGAATCCCCATTATTTACACAGCAGAAGTAGCAGTGTTTAGCTGTGAGCACAGTGTGGGAAGAGACTGCATAGGCCTGGTAGCCATCACAAAAGGCCAGTTGGGTTTCATGCATGTTAGAACCAACAAGTGCTTTAGTCTCCACTACTTAAGCCTGTTTCAGGATGAAATTTATGTCTGGCCATCTTAAAACCATTTTTCTTTACTGATGTTTATTTCCCCGCCTTCTGGCATATATGCTAGAAAAAAAGGACACCTCCTTGGTGAAAGAGCCCTCCTCTGCCTGCCCCTATGGCCCCATCTGCACCTGCATCCACCAAACACTGGCAATCAGAGCTGGGGAAACTGCTCCAGGCTTTGGTCTCCCTGCCGAAAACACCTGGGAGATAAATTTTACTGTAAGGCATAAAATGTAGAGGAGTGCAAAAAGTAACCAAAATCAGGCATAATTTGAGAGTAAAAATATTATGTTAATTAGTTTCAAAACCTACACACACTTCTTTCTCTTTGCTAGAGCTTAACAGCTGGCAACAACTCAGATGCTAGAAATGTTTCCTGTTCTAATTTACTCAACTAAAAATAGNAATATATATATATATATATATATATCTCAACATGTATTTTTATATATATATATACACATACATAAAATGCATACAAAAGAGGTACAAGGACATATAAATGTGTGTGTGCAAATATATGCATACATATAAATATATAAATAAACCCACATAAGGCATTCATGGCATTGTTTTACATTAAGTAGAACATGCCATCAAGAGCAGCCACAACACATATTCATATTTAATGTGGCTCACACTGGAAAATTTCCAGCGCGCAGAAGTAATGGCTTATTGGTATAGTGTTCACTCACTCCAACTTTTATAACTTCATAAAACTTGAGCTGTCACTTAAACTGTCTGAAATGAAGGTTACTAAATCCTCTCCCTCCACTTGCAATTCTAAAGCAGCACTCAGTAAGTGCGCATGGTTCCTTCTCATCAAGTATTGATATCTCACACATTTATTGCTGGAGTAATCAGAGGAGGAAATGTTACTGCCTGTGCATATGCACACTCCTACATATAATTTCTGCCAATCTTTGTGTCTCCCCCTTTGATTCCCCAACACCTCCAAAGCCTTTCATGGAAGCCAGCTGAGCAGCCACCTCAGCAAGGTGGTGCTCCAAGACAGTTTGCCATCTCATCACAATGGGCTGGAGAAGCCAGGTGGTCTTCCCAGCTGCCTTTTCTGAAAAGGACTGCCTAAAAATGACTGTTTAAATTTCACTGCTCCCTGAGAAAATGTTGAGTCCTTCCTTTAACGTGTCTGGTTTTCTTAATGTGCTGCCCTGGGCTGGTAAGCGGTGCCAGTCCTCTACTACTTCATACAGGCTAGGTGCTTGTATGCCAGCCAAGCACAAATGGTGGCCAAAGGCAGTGGAGAGGGAGCTGGTTCTGTGTCAGTCAAGCTTGGCTATGGCTAGCCCACAGCTCTGGCATATGATCCCAGTGGATTTCTGCCCCACTTTGCCTTCATTTGTCCCATCTGTTTCTTGTCTTTGAGACATCCTTGCTCCTGCTGACCAGAATCAAGCCTCTTTATCAAACCAGAGCGCAACAGATCCTCAAGCATAATAAACCCATCCAGACTCATCTCATTTTGTGGTTATCCAGACCAAATATAGACACAGAGATATGGGAAGCATGAGGGTGACAGGGAGAAAAAGGGAAATAGGAGAGCTTTGTTTCTCCATGATTAACATCAACCAGCGCAAGTCACCCTTTCACACAGTGTGGCCCAACGCGACCAGTTGGCCACCCCAGTCAGATGGGGACCACATTCTCTTCTGACTCTTTTTTTTTAATTCCCAAAGCTTCTTTTCATCTTTACTGTTCTAGGGGCTTTGTGCACTGTTGGGTCACTTCCACAGTGATCACAGCTAATCCTGGCAGACTTGAAGTGGCAGTAGTGAAAACATGGAATGGAAAGTGGTGAAAACAAACCTCACCAAACAGCCTAATGAAAGAAAAAAAATCCACAATCCTGTGAATTTGGGAACTGGTACTTACCTTGAAAACAATCTTCTTGAAACCAGCTTCAAACCATCACTGAACAAACCCAGCAAAGTTTGTGACTGTAAGTTATGAGAACAGAAAAGTACATTTTTTATTTCAATGAGCCCCTTTCTCTGTAATGGCCTAATCCAAAGGTCCTAGGGATCAGAGGAAAGTTTTTACTGACTCTAATATGAGGAAGGCATAGGCACAGATGGCTGAGGAAATATGGGGTTTATTTGCCCCAATGAAGTTAGACAAACAATTCATTTTTCTCTGCAGGAGGAAAACGTATCAATTAACAGACAGATTACTTTGAATGCTGAGTCACTGTCCTCACAACTGATGCCATTGTTAGTGACATGAGTAAAAACCAAGAGCACGAAGCAGAGACAGAATGCTCAACATTTTTTATAGGCAGACATAATAGCAAACATGGAGAAAAACTAACCAGGTGGGGTTCAGAAGTACCAGAAACAGTCAATTATTTCAAGTTCTGTAGAAAATAATGTTGACATATTTAAGGAAAAATAGTCACTTTTCAGTTTTGGGGGGAAAACACGGAACAGCCTCCAGAAATACATCCTCACTATAAATAAATACCTATGAACTAGTTAAGAAGCAGGTGGAAACACTAATACCACTGTCTTCACAGATGCTGTATGGATCAATGTGGCTCTCAAATCACAGCCCTATAGAATGGGACTCTTTTAAAGACAACCCTTCAGAGCAGTGGGGCATTGACCTAGCCTCATGCCCGTTCAGGTGAACCTCTTCAGCAAAGTGAGTTTCTCCCAACTTCTGCCCTGAGTGGGTGAGGTCCTAAAACAGGTCTGTTGGAAAGTGATTTTCATAGCTCTTCTACATCTGCACTTTCTCACCTGGCTCCACAATAGTGGGATCAAAACCCATTTATAAAAAGGGGGAAAAAAAGAGGGCAGAAGCCTATTTAGAAACACCCAGACTCCCAAGGTGCTGTGTCCGCACCCACACCAACCCCATCCTTTTGCAGTGACCCAGTAACATTTAAGGAGATTTCACTATACCCTTTCCAAATGTCACAACACGGCTCTAATTTTGGCTTTGATCTCAAGCTAGCCTTAGTTGCCATTGAAGGATGCAGTAAAACCCAACCCCCACACCAAACATGTTCAGTTCAGCACAGCTAAAACACCAGAAGGGACCATCACCCATCACGGCAGACACCCTACACCTTCACCCCACGCAACCATCCCTCCAGGCACCAGTGCTTCGCGCTCCCTCAGAGCTTTGTTTGGGCCCCACATAACACACAAGGAATTGCTACCCCCTTCAGAATTCTCCATCTGGACCTGGTGGTAAGCACACAGTCCTGCAGGTCTTTGTAGCAAGCACATTTCTCAGCAGGACCTAAATGTTATTGCTATTTACAGAGCAACCACACTGCAGAGGGCTTGTACAAGCAACAGAGGATGAAAACACACCCACCCCAAAGTGTTTATGCCTTCAGTAGGAAGAGACGAGCTGCCTGCAGGGGTCAGTCAGGATTTTCCATAGGGAACCAGTGCCTCTTCCACCAGGACACAACATATTGGCGTGCTTCAGGGAGAAAAGTGCACTGTAGCACTCAACCCATGGGACCTTTCATACAGCATCCTCCAGGGCTGCTTCAGGGTCCAAAAACTGGCTTGCACCCGGGCTGCTCCTTTGGACTCTGCAGCCAAGTTATGGGGGCAGGCACCTTGGCACCCCAGGATGCCCCTCTAAGAAGATGCCCAGCAATCACCAGCACAACAGTGCTTTCTGTTTCTAATGAGCCTGCGTAAAAGCTGCACTGCAAAGTGAAAGGAAACATGGCACCCAAGCAGAAGAGTTTCCCTGCTTTTTGTGTTATTAGCTGTATTTTGATTAATGCAAGTCACTCTGTCCCCCGGTAGATGAGGTGGTGCTGGGCCACACCAACAGAGCCAACAAACAGCAGTTTCCTGTCTTCCTGTTATCTTCATCTCTGTAAAGCCTCCCACCACCTCTCCTGTAGACGTGCATTTGAACTCTGCTTAATTCACAAGTGTAAAAGCAGGAGGGAAGTGAACTTGGACTGATGGTATAAACAATTCACAGCCAGTTTTATCCAACATGGGTGAAAAACAGAGGGACCAAATCTCCAGCCTCTGTATGTTAAGCTGAATTAGTCTATCAAAAGCAGGAGAAATAAATATTTAAGGGGTTGGAGGGAGAAAACACCTAGCTAATGAGATATCCATAGTTGAAAAACAAGCAAAACTGAATTTAGGAGACTAAATTTAGGTGCTTATTTTTAAAACATCATTTGCTACAAGCAGAACAAGAAACGCAGCCAGGATCTTAATGTTTTTATAACCTTTCTGTTTCACAGTGTTCACCCTTTTCATTCTGATGGTTGGCTTAATTGGTCCCAAAACTGACACGAGTTTAACTTCAGCAACCCAGGACCTGGAGAATGCTGCTCTTCCACAGGGGCCAGCAGACTTCAGGATTCTCCTTCACTTACAAGGGGTCCAGCTCAGTGAGCTCAGTGGAGAGGGTCTGCCCCAGCTGAAAGGCACAGTTCCTCTTGCACCTCTCCTCCAGACTTTAGTAGCTCTACCAGGCAAAGACCACCCCAGAGGTACAGTGGTGGACACAAAGGAGGGGGTCACATTGCAGCTAGACTTCCTAAGGCCTTTAGTAACATAAGCAGCACTTGCTAGTGCTGCTGCAGCTGCTATTATTAAATGATAGTAAGAGGTAATATTAGATTCTGAACAAGGATTTCCAGAGATGACCCCCAACAAACAGTAAGCAGATAGGTATAATTACCTTAAACAGTATCATCTTTTCTGTAAGGGAAGCCTATTCAACCTAACCAACAAAAGATATATGAAAAGTGAATATTTGAAAGTACAGGCCCACCTTCTCCACCTTGATTTGCATCTTAACTAGACAGTGACGTGTAGGATGGTAGGAAAAAAAAGTGTTGAGAAGCTACAACGAAAAGGAACGTATTATTAAGATTTGTTGTAACAGTGAAACTTGCCAACAGATCGTGTCTCCTGCTCTCTCATTTTCTTGGCTTGGACACTGGTGGGACTAGGATTGGATACAAGTTGCATTTAACAAGAGACTTCATATGCTGTTTGGATTTCACAATGTTCGTGTGAACATGAGACTAATTGAAGTGAAAGACAGTGAGAAGCTGCTAACAGTTTCCTTTTTTAAAAAGGAACATAATAATTAACTTGTTATTTTTGCTTTCTGGTTCTTACAAATACTCAAGTAAATCTCCACATGTAAGTCTACTGTAGCTCCAGTGAGGCGATTTTGCTAATGCATCAGCAAAAACCTGTTTTTCCTCATGTCTAAGAGGCTGAATTACTCCCTGCTCTGCTGAAGGAACCTGGGGTCTGGCAGCAACATAAGCCCTCTTGGCACAGACAATGCAGGGTGAACTCTTCTGCCTGCCCATGGGAACTCCATCCTGGCCTGGAGTTGCTCACAGAAACCTCTTGGAACAGCCACAGTGGTTTGGTTGCCTCACTGTTTATTCAGTGGAGATGGTAGGCTTGGCTGGTGCAATGTGCTAGTAAACCTTGAGACAACCTCTGGGGCAGCAGGATCCATTCGTGGGCTGCAAGGAATGGGAATAGCTCTGAGCTTGGGGCTGAGCTGCCAGAACTTCCCACCAAAACCATAATTGGCAGCAACCTCACTGCCGGGACAGAACAGCTCATACAAGATCCTGCATGGCTAATACTAGCACCTGCACATCCCACCACATGCTGAGCCACTGGCTGAGATGCCACTCATCTTGAAGGGTAAACTGGAAGTAAGGAAAATTTTCCAGCGAGCACTTGGGTTCCTACTGTCATTGCCGGTGGTGCACACCCTGTAATTAGATGACCTGAAATGTTTCCACACTGCGGAACAGCTTGCTCTGGCTTTCTGAAAAGTAATTGTGAGTCCCTCAGGACTTGCTTGGCTTTGCTGCTTTGCAGTCTGTGCCACTGCAACTCATTTGAAAACTATGCTCCATCACCTCAGCGCACAATGGTGAGCTGAATGGCATCTGTTCGTGCAGAGTGCATACATAAGGTCTCCTGCTTTTGTAACTAATATATTATCAAGAAGAGGAGTTCTTTCCTTCTTTCTCATAAAGGTCTGGCTGTTTTAGAGATGAATGAACCTACTGAAAACCCAAGCACCTGAGCCCTTAGTTCAAATGACTATTGTAGCCTACAGCATTTTGCAGTTGCTGTATGAAACTTAATGACAGGAATTACTGGAGAAAGGTAGAAAAGTATAGAATTTAACATACTAGTTAGGTAATTTTCCTGGATATAAACAAAACTTTTCAGCCCTGAATTTTTTTTCCAGCCTGATTTATCTCCACTTCTCTATTGCACACACACTTTTGTGGGCATAATTACTGTTATTTAGGGCAGAGACCTCTCCAAGGCACTCAGCATCAGTGTACCTGTGTTCCCATGGGAACCAATCAACATTTCACTGACCAAATGGAAACAAAATGATGCTTTAAACTTTCCTGAGATGCAGCACATAGATATCCATCTGCCTCACTGCATTCCTAAAATGGGTCCTACGAGTAAACCTGTAAAATAGCAAATGAAAGGGATCAGCAGTTGTCAGCTCTCCACAGGGAGTGAGACCAAGCAGATGCTCTTATATGCATTAACCTCAGTAATCTGATGATTGGGAGATGTTGTGGAACAAAATGCAGGTTTCTCTAACTTGACATAATGCTCAGAACATTGGCAGAGCCCTCAGACCAGGGTTATATGTAGGTCCAAAGGCTTCTCTGGGCTGTAGCAGGGCTGCACTGTCAGGCTGTGACATGACATTTGGTTCTGTAGAGCTCATCAGATGTTGCAGAACTGGGATCAGTTTTGAAGTTGGAAGCTCTACCCTGCTGTCACCTCCTGGCAACAGGAAAGCATTTGTCTGGAGAGGAGCAAATGCCTTCCAGAGCTGGAAGCACATGTGGTCCTCCAGTACAAGCTGCATCTTACAATCAGTGCCTTCCCAGTCCACCCCACTTATCCCAGTCCTTCAGGCCTGCTGTGGCAAAGCCTGCCCCTCACTTTCTTCTGTGCTACTGTCACTCTGGAGACAGTATACCCACATTCACTCCATTCACACAGGTTCCTTTGGGTCTGGCTTTGCAAAAATGTGCATTTCTATTTTTTTAAATGTGTGGGTTTGCACTGAAATGATAAGAAATTAAGAATCATACCTACGAGGCAGATTGTAGTTAACTTTTTGTAACTATTTGGTTACTCAACCTGTGAACGTATAAAATCTGGAGCTAGATTTTATGGAATCCAATCTGCAGTCTGTAAACTGATCAATGTTGGAGGATTTTAAATTTTGCTTCCAAATAATAAAATGCTAAAAGTGGAATAATGGTCAGATCCTGCCCTACTATGCCCTAATTTAAACACAAAGAAAAACTGAACCAAGTAGAGAGGGAAAGAGGCAGCTGAGGAAAAGGAGGTTAAATCAATGTGAAATAAAATCTATCCTCCAGCTTTCTGTAATGAAGGGGTCAACCATTCTCTGCTTCTCACCAGAGAAACAAACTGCTGGACTTCCATGTGCAGAACCTGAGCACTGCTGCTGGAACACACCAAATCTACAGTGCCTGATAAGGAATGATCAGGGTTTACAGACCTGGCTGGCAAATACAAAGAGGTACTGAAGAAAAAAAAATTAAATTAAATTTTTAAAAAAGGAAGAAAAAAGAAGTGAAAAAGAAAATAAATGAGAAAAAAAGATTATAACAAGGGGGGAAAAAAGAAAACAAAGAGAAGAAAGCTTAGCTGTTGTTAAGATATTATCACTTCTTAAGATTTTGTCTGTCAGCAGCTTTCTGGGAAGATGAATATAACCTGTACTGTGTAGGAGCCAGCAGGAAGGCACAGATGTGATCAGTCACAGCTTCTGTCAGACACATGTTAAATTCCAAGTGAAGCTGTCAAAGTCTTAGGAGTAGGACTCTAAAACCTGACATCCCTAGATATCAAGCCCCAGGGGTATAATCACATCTAGACTTGACCCTGCATTCCCTCCTTGTTCACTTATTTTGCTGTAGCTGATTTTGTGTGCATATGAGATGCAGAATGAAGTGTTTTCTCTATCAAACTCCTTCCACAAAACTCTCTTCCTCCTCCTATCCAACATACTACATCTCACACTTCTGCTCCTTGCCGGCTGTTGCAGTAAGGTTACCAGTGTCACAGTTCAGCCCCAGTCACAAGCCCAAGCAAGCCCCACACAGCCACTCACACACTGCCCCCACCACCATCCCACTGTGGGATGGGAAGGAGAATTGGCAGTGAAACACCAAACCCACGGAGATAAAGAAAGTTTAACAGAACAATACCATGAACAGAGGAACAACAGGAGTAACAAGAAAAAATGATTCTGTAATATATAAACCAGCAACATGACCACTCACAGATGCTGAGCCATGTACCAAAAGACCACCAGGACCACCCATACCAGCCCCAACCCCTTATGGCAGACATGGCATCTGTGTGCTATCACATAACCCATTGGCTTGGTTCAGTTATCTATCCTGGGTGTGGCACCTCCCAGCTTCTTGTGCAAAAATCAACCCTATCCTAGCTGAACTGAGGACAATCTGCCATAACATACCCAACAAGTCCCTAGCAGTAATTTAAGTTTGTTATTAAATGACTGTCACCCACTGCCATGAGTAAGCAAATACAGAAAAATGAAAGGAGGACAGAGGACGCCACAGCACAGATCATCCTTGCACTGCACTCAGCTTTCAGAACATGAGATCCATATACCCTGCTAGCCCATACCAAAACACTCTCTGCACCCTGAGCACAGACCAGCCAACACAGCAAACAGGGACTACTCCAGACAGCTCATATGAATCACCAACCACGGGGCTTAAATTTACATCCAGCCCTTAACCAGGGAATAAAAGCCCAGCTGTAAGCAACCAGCAGGCAATATCCTCAGAAAATAGTCCAGCACCTGGATTCCTTTTCTGAAGACTATGTGCCTGAATTTCTCCTTTCAAAAGGGTTGCTTATCTTTTCAGCTGGGTTAAAGCAGACTCACCAAAGACTTGAAACATCATCTCTACGTCTTCCTCCACCGTAGCACTTCTGAAAATTTAACTGCTTACGTAGGGTAGTTCCCTCAGATGATGCCCAATTCAATCCTTTCAACACTATCCTTGACTACGAACACTTCCTGTACTTCCACATCCTAGCTTCCCTCACTCCTATCACCTACAGAAAAAAAACGTTTCTCTCCTCTCAGCTGAACTCTCTCTCCATCAGCTTTCAGGTGTGCTGCCCTGGATGCAGCACAGCTGCAACAACTTGCCCAGCCCTCAGCTGCCAGGTGTTTACTCTCTTCTCCTTCCAACCACTTTTTGAAGCAGCCTCTGCTTCTCCAGGAGCTCACAAAACACTTGCCCTATGTTGTGTTTCATCTAAATTCCACAGGCTGTGGGATGGGGGATAAACCTTGCAGTTTAATAACATCTAACAGACTTGTGCTCTCTTGAAGCCACTGCTTACCTGCATAAATTTAAACACACATGATAGTACTTGGAAAGATAAGAGTCTGTGGCAAAAATACCTTATAAACAAAGAGCTGGGCACTAATAATTCATTAGGTTTCCTAAATGTGAAAGAACAGATGAGCTACTCACACATTTATAAAACAGCAATTATTTTAACTTGATGTTTAATAAGTATGAAATTGTTTTGTCAAAATCTCTCTGTGCTTGCAAATAAGCAATTACTTTTAATCATCCACAATGAAGCTCATTAAGTGATTAAGAGAAGATGACCAGTTGAAACACTGGCTTCAACAAGAACAGATGACCCTACCTGATGATATTTCTGATACACTCTGAATTTCACAGAGTAAGTTCTGTGTTCACATCAAAGCCCATGCTTGGGACATCAGTAACATGACAGATCTACTGGGAAGGACGTGCAGTAGTGGAGCAGTCCAGCACTTTCACTTACATGTCTATACTGAAGTTTCAGGACTCCATTTGGTATTTTTTTCTTCCTTGGACGAGCACAACCAACAGGCTGCTTTGCCAACCAGCGCAGTTTCACTGAACTGCTTGAGCACCATCATTGAGCCTCCTGATCAGAGATTAACAAACAGCAAGCACATGAGGATAAGCACTGCACATACACACGCTGCATACACTGTGTCTTTGGAGTATTCAGTGACTAATTCAGAGCAAGCAGAAGTCCTCAGCTCTAAGAAGAACTGCTGTGCAGGGTACTTAGTGAACAGTGCTTCCAAAAGCACTTGGCTTTCCAATAGCATGAGAAGGCAAAGCCTCCCTAAAACTCCAACCACGCTGCATGTACAATGGGTCCGGGCAAATGTCCTCAGTGCACCTATGACAGGCAAGCTGCAGTGGCTGCACTGTTCAACTGGCTTGCACATAACAGAGTCTGAAACGTTCTTCCCCAGCACGTGCTGTGCCTGCAGGCTGATAGCCATGACCTCATGGATCCAAGACAGGGTGGCAAAGAGCCAAAAGACTTTACACAGCATCTTCTCTGTGGGAGTGGAATGGCAGTTTAGAAATCAACTAGCAATTTCAAGGAAAACAACTGATTTTCTCTTTCAGTGGCATACAAGGAAAGCGCTTCCCAGTTGACCTGTGATCAAGGGAAATGGAAGATGAGGGAAATCAAATCTGTTTCTTTTCTATCAGGCTATTTCTCCATATGCAGCTCTACACTTTTGGGCCAGAGGAACATTTCAGTTTAGCCTAAGGAAGATCATGGAAGCTTCAGAGGAAAATCTCACTTCAGGAAAAAGTGGTGTAATTTGAGAGCACATCAGCAGACAAAAATGCCTTTCTTGCATTTCTCTTGCAGAGAAACATACTATGACTTTGAACTATCTGCACTCCATGGTAAATAAACCTCCCATCACCCACAGCCAAATTCTTTCACAAATATTTTGTGTGGTGCTGGGCAGATACACATTAAACAAGACCGAGGCACCAAAATAATAATTTGTGTTGAAAGTTTATTGCTGCATGGAACAACATTTCAGGCAGGATTTTGCAAGACCTGTGGAACATCACTTTCAGAGAAGCCACATGCAGGAAACCCTCTGCTTCAGCAATGTTAATCTTTCCTCTTGATACTCTAGAAACACAAAAATAAACTTTTATAAAATAGCTACCTACATTAGATGAATCATACTGCTTTGCGATAAAGCAGCAGGTTGCCAAGGGATCCTCTCCAAGGTTATTGTTTTGAGTAACTGCAAAAAACCCCCACATTTTTTAAGGTTTCCTACTACTTAGAAAGGAAATGAGGAAGATGAAAACAGACAGATAAAAACCTGACTTAGCCGATTACTGTCTGACTTCAGTAAGGCTTTTGATACTGTCTCCCACAGCATCCTACTGGACAAATTGTTGAATATACAGTGAGATAAGAACATCACGAGGTGGGTACACAACTGGTCTGTTCAGCCTGGAGAAGAGGAGACTGAGGGGAGACCTCATCACAGTTTATAACTTCCTCATCAGAGAGGGAGGGGTGGGTGCTGACCTCTTCTCTCTGGTGACCAGCAACAGGACTCAGGGGAACAGCATGAAGCTGTGCCAGGGGAAATTCAGGTTGAACATTAGGAAGAGCTTCTTTACCCAGAGAGTGGTGGAGCATTGGAGGAAGGCTGTCATGGCACCAACTCTCATGGAGTTTAAGAAGCAATTGGACATTGCACTTAGGAACATGGTGTGACCTTGGGGTTGTTCTGTGCCTGAATAGGAGCTGGACTTGATGATCCTTGTGGGTCCCTTCCAGCTCGGGCTATTCTGTGATTCTGTGATTGTAAGACTGTGTCACACAATGAAATGTGAAGCAAATTATATAGCACAATTTGACGTATATGAAAACAATTTAAGCCAACGTTTTGTTGACAACCTCCCCTTGCAATCCCACCCCCTCCTAAATCCCCCAAACCTGGATTTGTCCATACTTTGACTTCAATATGTACAGCTTATGCCAGAAGATTTTACACACCAGAACTGGAGACACAGCAGTGCACACTAGAGCACAGAAGGCTCCATATCCAGTGTATTCTCATTAGAATACAGCAAATAATTCAAGCTATTTTGTGCATTTGCACTGAAAACTGCACTCACTTTCTCAGCTGTTTGCTTCTGGGTTCTGTTGTAGTGCTTAAAGTGACTGTCATGAAAGTGAATATTAATGTAACTCCAAAATCAAATTATACACAAGCAGCGATTATCAATTCATCAAGGGCAGTACCTAGGCAGAAGCTCTAATTCTGCAACTTACAGCTTGCTCAGCTAGATCAGAAAGCAAGAACATTCTTCAGACCTTCAGCATTCAAACAGAAATGACCCTTCAGCATATTGACCATACATGAAGGTAGGAACCTGTACACGATACCCACTGCAATAAGGGAAGTGGGATCAACACAGAAAGAACTAGGTTATTAGTCCTTACATTATCATGGACATTGATGCTGCTGGAAACCTTTCTTGTGATTCCCACTGCAGCAACACACTCACACTTACCATGCACACACTTCTGTAAGGTGAGGGGGGAGATGCAAGGAAAAGAGTGGACAGAACGACCAGGGATTGAACCAGCACGACAGAACTCCACACCACACATCTCTCTGGGGAATTCATGAGGTGGGTCAACAGGCTATGTTCATTTGGAGATTATCAGTCCCAGTATTCCCCTTGACACCACCCCACAGCTGCCAGGAACAGCTACCAGCTCTCTATCTGCTTCGCTGCCAGACTTCGCAGCAGAGCTGCACAAATTGAAATTAACTCTCTTTCTGGCACAGGCTACGTGTAAGCAACTTAAATTTTTCTGCCAGAAACTGCATGCTATCTCCTAAATCAATAAATACCCAGGACTAAGGTGAGCATTTTTTCAAGTTTTTACAGCAGCTAAGTGCCATCACATGTGTTCTGTAAAGAAATCATACTATGCTATCTTACACACTAAGGTATGTAACAGTGCAGAGAAATTTGCTGCAGGTGAGAGACGCTCATTAAATACAATTAATAAGCACTATCTGTGTACTGAAGGGCACAGGCACCAATTATTAGAAGACAGTGTGCAAGTAATGCTTACAGTGATGAAACTGAGGCACTCCCATAGGATATTTCAAGATGTGGGAATGATGTAGATCAGGAGAATGATCCAAGCCAAGTGATGGATTTACAGACATAGCCCTTATAAAATGAATGAACCCCATCACTTACTGTGATTGTTAGGTTAGGACACACCCCTCTCCTAGCCCAACTTGATGAAGCACCCTAGCACTGGGCCAGCAATTTAAGTAGCAATTGCCTTGGCATCACCCAGGAGCCCTGTGTGCCCTGTGTTGCACTAGCACTTGCCAGCTCTGTACCAGGATGCCCATGCAGAGCTGCAAGTAGGGCTCTTGGATGCTGCAGAGGCAGCTGGGTTACATGGCTCAGCCTTCCTCACAGTTTATGTTATGATCAAGGGTTTTTTTACATCCTCCAGAATCTTCAGAGATTGGCAAGGAAACTGTAATTTCAGGAAAAGCTCAGGCCATACCAGGCTCCAAAATCCACATGGAAGGTGGAGGAGGGTGATATTCTACATATGAACTCCTGTCATTCCTTCAGCTCACTAGAACAGTATTTGTTAAATGCTAACAGAACAAACCAGATTTTCCCACATTCAGTGAAAATAGCAAAGGAAAATGTTTATCAGTCTCACATAATGACAGAGCAATGGTATTTAAAAGTGTGGATTCAAGAGAAATAAACTCTCCCTGTTTATTATGATCATTGACTGCAATTATGTTGTCAAGTGATAGATGAGTGTTTTGATTTCCTCTTCCTGCTGTCTTTTTAACTTCAACTTATATCGTAAGCTTGTTGCTTATTCATGTACTATTACAAAACCACTGAGAGGGGTTATTAATCAAGAGTATTTATTTTTCAAAGCAGTCATGCCATGAAGCCATGGATACAGCTATAGCTTAACCCTACAACCTCCTCCAAAGCAGCATGTTTGTGATGTTAAAAACATCCAAAACACTATCCCAAACAAACCAAACAGACTAAGGAAAGCACAACATGCTCCTGGACCTGTAAATCCCAGCTCAGCTCCTTACCCACAGCCCTTATATTCACAAATGCCTGCAGAAAATGGACTAAATGGGAAGGAACTGCTTGATATCTGCATTTTGCCACGTTGTGGGCAGCTGCAAGCACAGTCAAACTCCCAAGGTGCTCAGGCAGTGGTGTATGTTAGGGTCTTGCCAGAAAACTAGTAGAGCTGCACAACCCGTTTCCTGCTAGGATGGCAACAAAGTAGAAGGCACAATAAACCTTCCTGCACTCACGATTTTAAAAGCACTTAAGCTTTTTGCTGGATCCTCTTATCATTTTCAAGCATCAAAAAGCAAAATGGTATGTGCTAGGGAAAGCACAGGCACTTTACCAGCCCAAGGACACAGAAGAGGCAGAAGACAGAGTGCACAACGTCCATGCATTATACTCCGAGAGCAGATCAATACTTTGTTCTCTCTCCACGCTGAAACAGGTAGACACCAGCTGCTTCACAAGTAATGGCAGTGGTAAGCAGAGCTTGCCAACAATCACTTCCTCAGCCAGCACAACAGACTGCAGCACTGAATCCCATAGGACAGTATCCTACCCAGACTCGGAAAGACAGAATGGTTTGGGTTTGAAGAGACCTTTAAAGGTCATCTAATCCAATCCCTCTGCAGTGAGCAGGGACATCTTCAACCAGATCAGGTTGCTCAGAGCCCTGTCCAACCTGACTTGGAATGCTTCCAGGGATGGGGTATCTACCACCTCTCTGGGCAACCTGTGCTGAGCTTTCAGGACCCTCACTGTAAAAAATTTCTTCCTTATCTCTAGTCAAAATCTCCTCTCTTTTAGTTTAAAATCATCATCCCTTGTCCTGTCACAAGAGGCCCTACTAAAAAGATTGTCCCCATCTTTCTTATAGGCCCCTTTAAATACTGAAAGGCTCCAGGAAAGATGTTCAGGTCCTCCTTCTTTAATAATCTACAGGTAACGTGGACTAAGAGCTGCTTTTTGTTACTGTTGTTGCTGCCTGGACATATGTTCCCTGATGGCTCCAAACCTTCAGTACTCAGGAATAGCAACAAGACGTACGGATACCTACTTGCAACAGCCCTTGGCTTGCCCTCTCAGAAAAATGAACACAGCATACAAAACTGCTGGCTCATCTGAGACATAAGGACTTGATATTTGCTTAGTTTTATCTGCTTTTATTTGATGGGAGATGAAAAATAAAAGGAGCATATTGATTCCAGCTATTATTGAAAGGTGGTGTAGAAGAAAAAGGAGCATTTATCACAAATAGTTCACACTCAGCCTGTTTTCTTTGTGATAGCTCTCCTGTAACAGCATTAGAATCCAATATAGAGACAACTGCAGATGCAGCTATGTTGCTCCAGCAAGCATGCAATGGGAAGTTCAGAACAAGTCGTTAGTGAAGGTGACAAACAGGTGGCCACTGCAGCCTTAGTGCTGCTTTTTCACTGAACACTTCCCACCTAAACACCTCTTACTGTACACACTGCCAGAATCTCTGACGAGACACAGTGGCTGGCATCACTTTTCCTTTAGAAAATTTTTTGGGTATCTGCTGCATTAAACTCAACACAACATTAAAGCACAAGGAGAGAAAGAGCTCTGGGAAAAGAAGGAAACAAAACCAGTTCACGCTGCTACAGAGGACTGCATTTTGTAGTTTTATTTTGCATTACTCTTCACGGATCCCCCTAGATGCCAAGGTGAATTTGGAAGTTTTTTCAATTGATTGATCAGAGTTGGCCAGAACACTTCCCACAGAAAAGAAAGAGTTTGGTAGCATTCAGAATATTAAATGGAAACATCTTCAAAACAACAGTTTTTCAGAAATGTGTAAGTTTTCACAATCTGAGACAGAGGACAAAAAATAACTGAAGACAAACTGGCTGGTGTGCTGTACAATCTGTCCCTCAGACTTACCTTCTGCTTTCAATACGGGCTTGAAACTAACAGTGGTAAATATTATTACCTGGCCAAAACAGCCCTACCTGAAGTGTTCAAGGCTGTTGGACAGACTGCAGTTCATAGCTTTACTTTTATACAGCATTACAAAGTTTATGAAAATAACAAAACTGTTTTCACAGACATGACGAACATTATGTATAAGTGACAGATGAATCCTGAACTGGAAAATCTCATTACCCAGGTCTTCTGGTAGACTTCCATCTCCATCAGTAAAACCTGTAAGGAACGGAGGGGTTTTATTGCAGTTCTTGTTAAGTAAGCAATTTGCTATCTTTGACCTAAAAAGCAGGAGGGGGAAGAGTGGGGTTAATAAATCTTACAGAAGACTTTCAGACAGTGATACATTAAAGAAATCATGTTGCATGCATAAGAAAAAACCCAACAGCATTCCCATTACACTTGTTTATCTGAAGAACTTCAGGTATAATCATCAGTTATTTTAACATCACAGAATAACAGAATCACAGAATGTCAGGAGTTGGAAGGGACCTTGAAAGATCATCTAGTCCAACCCCCCTGCCAGAGCAGGATTCCCTAGAGCAGGTCACACAAAAATGTGTCCAGACATGGATCCCAACTATTGAATTTAACACGTTGTACCTATCAGTAACGAGCTTTTAAAAACAACAGTGAAACAAAACAAAAACACTGAAGAAAATCTATCACTTCCATGATAAATTTATCACTACTGTGACACTCAAATCCTACTCTCATGAATTCACTGCTCAATATTTTAAAACGTGTTTAAAATAAATGTGTGCAAGTATGGCTTGTTTCAGCTGTGTTTATATCCCACAGTGTTTTCTTACAGGACACACCAACTAATATTACGCAGTGCAGTCGCCTCTTCAACAACCAAGACCTGCTTTTGTACTTACAACACAAATTAATTATAGCAACTAATTTTACAAATACATGTTCAGTCCCTCTGGCTACTGCAGAGCTACTCAGTGACTGTAGAGTTAAGCATATAAAATTCTTTACCCAGTTTGTTGAACATGAGCCTTTAAGAAAGTTAATTTCCAAGAACTGTAGTGCCACAGAGAAATTACTTTCCTTTACTGACCTCTCTGTATGTGGAAAGATTTTAAATCTAGCCTCTGAAACTCTAATCTCTGAAGAAAGTTAGTAGCTAGATTTATCAGCAAAAAGCGGTTTGTCTGCAGTAGAAGATAGAAAGCTGCTATGTCCGAAAAGCTACAAATTCTCCAGTGATGAAATTTTATTTAAAATGGAATTCTTCATTTTTATATTGTTACATATGATCTTCTTCCTGTGCTGTAATAATCCCTTTCAGCCACTATACTCAACTGGATTTAAGAAACAAAAGTACAAACAGATTAGACAAAATTTTAGTATAGAGGAGATAAGCTCTTCCTCTTTTTTTTTTTTTTTTGCCTGCTTTTAAAGAACTGGAAGCTTGTTCCTACTTTTGGACAACAACCTCACATAGGACAGTTGTGACTTATACCAGAAATTAAATAAAATAATTTTACACCCACTGAAAGTTCTGACAGCACTATATTTCCCAGATTCATATCTGCTATTACTTGAGCCTTTCCCAAAGTCCATGAAGATTTGAAGATTCCTGCAGATGAAGTGCACAGTAAATTTGACTTCAACTTCTGAAAAACTGTTTTGGTTTTTCTTTTGGTGTTCTTTTTGTTGTTGGTGGTGTTTTTTTCCCTGAAGAAGTTCCAACAGTTTTAAGTGCAAGCTTGATAGACAAAAAAAAATCTTTTGCTAAGAACGAGAGGATGAAGGGCTCAACATGTACTGCCTACGATGGCTACTTAGCTTTTCAAGTAAATGATTCCCAGAATCAAAGAATGTTTTGGGTTTGAAAAGACCTTTAAAGGTCATCTAGTCCAACCTCCCTCCAGTGAGCAGGGACATCTTCAACCAGATCAGGTTGCTCAGAGCCCTGTCCGATCTGCCCTGGAATCTTTCCAGGGATGGGGTATCTACCACCTCTCTGGGCAACCTGTGCCGAGGTTTCAGCACCCTCACTGTAAAAAATATTTTCCTTGTCTCTAGTACAAATTTCTCCTAATTTAGTTTAAAACCATTACCCCTTTCGTCCTGTCACAACAGGCCCTGCTAAAAAGACTGTCCCCTTCTTCTAGGCCCCTCTAAGCACTGAAAGGTATTGCTCTATTCCTGCATGTCGTCAATTTGAGCACAGCATGCTCGACTTGGGCATTGGCAACCAGAAACAGAGACAGTAATATTCACAAGTGTGATAGAAAGTAAATAGGATGCAAACCACTACAAGTGTCTCAAAAAAAAAAAAAAAAGAAACGGGCAGTAGGGGAAGACTGAGAAGATACGTTTATTAAGTTTATTTTCTCAAGCAGAGTATTATACTAAAGCAACCATATACTTAAAAGTTTAACTCAACTCTAGCATACACAAAGGCCAGTTCAGTATCTACCTTGCTAAGCAACTTCTATGGGTTACAAGAATTTCTGCTTTGACTACAAGTGATATATTCAAAGTGATCAACATTGAAAGACCTAAGAAAATCAGGTGCCTTAAAACTAGAACAGATATAAAACAGTACCAAAGATAAAACTATAACATCCTGAATTCTAACAAACCGTATTATAGTGTCCCCTCCATTATAAAGCATCTACCTAAAAAAGGGTATTAGCCTTGTGCTTCTCTCTTGAGTGATAGACAAGAGAACTTTTTGGTAATACACCAGGGAGAGAAATTGAGAGCCATAAGCTTCCAAAAGAAAAAGTATTCATTTTTTTCTAGGGGATCAACACCACAGACAGTAACTACTTGCCCTGTGACCGAAGAAGATAAACCATGAGAAACAGGTATGACCTGAAGCAGGCTATCTTGGCAGGTAGAGCACACTAATTTACAAGTGCTTACTCTGCAATCTTACTCTTGTAAGAGAAAAATTCCATACATTCTAGCACACTGCTCATGTTTCTTAATTTTATTAGACCTTGCCATTAAGAAAGAAATCCATGCGAAAGTAAGCTTTTCTGATTAGTTTTCCAGTTGGCTAGAAACATTACTTATGTCAGTTATTTATCTGCACGCTTCAGTACACAATGTCAAATGAAAACTGATTTCTAATTAAACCAGGAAGCCATCAATCTGATTCTGTACTTTTATTCTGCTGAAAATGAAACTTGAAAAATTTAAGCACTTCACCTCCATCTGGATACAGNATATTTAAGGTGCACTGTGGTTTTAATGGTTACCAAGCAACACAGACTGAGTACTGAACACAAATGTCTTCCCCCTAGAGACATGTAAAGAGAAAAGTATTATGTGATATTCCACTTTTTGAGGTCAAAACCAGATGGATCCAAATCCCCTAGACACTAGTTCTACCTAATCGCAGACAGTTTAGTGTTAGAAGGGGCTGGACCAAGCCCTGAGACACTTACCACATGGTTACAGTGACATGTTGTTGGACTAGTATGCTGGTATTTCCAATGGTGAACATACCTAATATTGATCAGCATTTTAAATACCTCCTGCTGCAGGTTAGGCATTGCTCCACATGTTACCTGAAGTACTTCACCTCAATCATAAAATCGCTGTAAATACTGTTATATCAACAAAGGGCTTCTCGCTCTGGTTAATACTTAATGTGCATAGATTCAAAGCAAAATCTACACTCATACTTTCACTTCCTGAAAATCAAGAAAAGGTTTTTTTCCTAAAATCCCTGTCAACAGAAGACTCCCACCTACATCACAGACCATGGCAATGGGAAACTTGTCTAAACTACTTCTGGATACTACCTCAAAGCTCCAGAGAAGTCCTGCCCTGAATGTCTGCCACAATGAAAATATACTGTAGCTTCTCCTCTCTCCCCAGTTCATGAGCTTTATGCTGATGTAAATCAGACTTTTTTAAAGCATGTATTTCTGAGAAACAGAATTTGTAATTACATTCCCTCATATTGCTTAGTTTCTGCATCCCGTTTTGGTTTGGCTGGATATAAGCTGGAGAACAAAGACAGAAAGAAAAGGTAGGAAAAAGTGCAATAGTTTTCAGTTCTACAGTATTATCAAGGGATTTGTCTCAGCTTCCTACACCACTCTGTTATTAATAATGCTTTGTGGGTTGCTTTTTTTAAATTTGTGTGAAGAGAATGATTTTCAGAAGTCAGCTGCAATGAAGTTTTCGGGACAGGATTCTGTACTGAACAATGCAGGATTACAAAACTAACTGAGGTGGTCAACACTAGACTGGAAACAAAAAAATTAAGGAATTGCTTTTTCCCTATTGCATCCTTTCACCTTGTTTCCTTTTCATCATATCTATTTCCATTACAAATTCCCATTCTATATACTTTGTGAAATTACATCCAGAATTACTGTTAGGAAATTCTAATTTAAAGAAAAGTAAAGAGCAGTTATTTTGTAATGATGAACACTGTCTGCTAAAACAAAGTGTTGTACATTCAAATATTTATGTTCTTCAGATTTCAGAGAAAAATCTGTGCCAGGTATAGAATTAATTTTCCAGATGCAATGGAGGACTACAAATCAGTACTGTATGCTTTTACAGTCTCAGTTACTCTAACTCCATTGCCTGGTGCCTTTTTGCTTTTACTATTCTCTTGAGCATTTTTAATCCTTTTTTAATTTTTATATCTCTAAGAAAATGACAGATAATTTTCAGCACTATGACTCAGTTGGTCTTAATTCTGTATAAAGAAGCTAGTCTGCAAAACCCCCTGTTAGTTCAGCCTAGATACTGTGCATGCTTTAGAAGGACAAAATTTTAAATTAATCTATTCTAAACAGCTTTTAAACTAATATTATTTATTGCTTGAAAAGTCAAAATATTACTCTGCACTCTGCTTAAAAATGCTGAGACGCCAACAAACTATTCTGGGAATCAAAGAGTTCATTAAGCAGCTACCCAAGCCAGGCAAGGTGACAAAAGCAACTAAGGTTCCAAAAAGACAATTTCTCTCAGCTACAGTACAAAATACCACAATTTTCTAACACAAACGTATCTTTTCTCACTTACCAGCAGTAGAAAACATTCACAAATTGAGGCATACGAGAAGAGCTATATGCATTACTCATTATACAGGTTTCTGAACTTCCTTTGAAACAGCTGGGACTCTGCTACCACAGAGTAGATGGTAACAGCTAACTATTGTACAACTGTTTATTTTTATTAAGCTCTTCTAAAAATACTGAAGAATGTTTAAACAGGAAATAAGAATCCTCACATTGCTAGATATTGCTCCAGGATGTCTGTGAGTTCTCATCTGGCTGTGGCTCACAGGTTGACCTTTAAATCCCCATCTTTTCATGACACCTTGAAATCCTTTATCACTTCTGAAAAGAAAAATAATTAAGAAAGAAACCTGGGTTAATCAGACTTAAGTTTCTATCAATAAGAAATAATTTCACTATCTTTTAAGCTTTAGCAAAGCTCAGGAGAAAGAGAAATATGTATTTAAAAAAAATAAAATCTGTATTTTATATGATAAACATATTCTAGTGCAATACTTAGAGGCTGCTTTGTAGAATAAGTAGCACTAGAAGAGAGTCAAATAAGCAAACAGACTAACATAAAATGCTCCTTGCTGTGATGGTCCCCAAAACACAGTACTGTAATGAAGCTTTTACCAGGTGGACATCAGAGCAAAAAAACCCCAAAACCCAATAAAAAAAATTAAATTAAAAGTAACTGCATAATAACAAGTAATACCAAAACTTAATGAAAGGCCCTAAGCATCAAGAGAGGAAAGTGATGGCTGTTTAGACCAGCATAAAAATAAACCAAGGAATATTTATTTACCAAACTGCAATAGGCACATCTCTTGAAAACAGTTTCATGTGCAGCAGGGACTAAAGAGAGCAACATTCACTTCGGTCTCCTCAGGTTCCCCCTATGCTCAGCAGGGAGAAGCTGGCTTCTCTTGAGCAGGGAGCAGAACACAAGTGTAACATGAAGCACCTTGACATTTTCCCATCAGAGTGTAGCCCAAATGCTATAGCTCAATGCTATAATCATCCCCAAGGATGCAATGTACCTACAGGTACAGTAACTAAGAATGATGGTTACTGTAGTCTGAAAAATAACGAAAAAGCAAACTCCACCCAAGTATGACACTAAGCAACACTGGATGAAATTGTATGGGATAAAATAAAAAAGACTCAATGAAAAACTGAAATGTAGAAAAATAACCCTTGCCCAAGAGTTAAAGGAATGGGATAAATGCAGCATTCCAGAAAACTGGGAATTAAGAAGGGGGAAGGATTAAAAATAGAAATCAGAATGCAAGTTATGACACAGAAAAAGGCTGAAAAAATCCAAATACAGAAAGACTGGAATGATTAGAGAATCATATTGACAGAAAACCCATGACTCTAAAAAAAAAATTTAAAAATCTGATCTTTCTCTTTAGCTGAAGAATTTTTTCTTCACCTGTATAGTAGGATTACACAGAATAAACTACCAAAATCACCAGGACAAGCAAGAAGCTAATTTCTGAAATGGGATCATACAAATACCTAGAGAAAACAGATTAGAAATACTGAATTAAAGGACAGCTTGCTAGTATTTTCAAACACACACAGCAAGACACAAATCAATATCCTGTAGCTGCTTACCAGTATATTTTACATTGCCAAAAACCTCTTTCCTAGTTGTTGAAACCCTTCTACAAATACAAACTTTCTGCATTAACAAAGCATGACACCATCTACACAGAACGACTAATGACACTGTGCTTTGCTTTGCCAGCAAGCTATTGTCTTGTAAAGGCTGTTCACTGACTGCAACTTAGAAGCAGAATGAATAGACCAGATTTAAGCACTGCATGAGGAAGTTTGACATAGAAAAATACTAATCCCAGTCAACTCCTTGGCCTCCCTTCCTCAACAGGGTGTCCTCCTAGGTGCAGTCAGGTGTAGCTATCTTAGAATCAACTGTCTAGCTGTACTGATATGGTCAGTTGCCCAGATCTACAAACAAAGCCTTGTGAATAAGGTTAGATGTAAGTATTACACATGTGAGATAATTACAGCAGATGGTATTTCAACAGGGCCAGTTGGATATTATCTCCATCACCCCAAAAATAAAACATCAAATGGAAAATATTACCTTTGTATCACAACACAAAGACACTGAAATAGGGAGATAGGAGTTCTTAGTTCTCTTAGGCAGCAGCAATCATGATGTGACAGAAGAGGCATGACTAAGCTTTGCACAAGATGTCAGTTTTTCCTTTGCCACTCTCTACCACTTCAACTCTAATTTGGCATTCGCAGTGGTCTGAGAGGAAATCATTCCTCCCATGTTCAAGCAAAAGATCAATAGCCACTGCTGGCAAGGACTGCTGGCAAGGAGATGAGCTGGAACACAGGAGAAAACAAAAAAGGAATTTGACAGCACTGTTGCCCTGCTAAATGTATTCACCATCTTTTTGCTTTCCATTCAGTCCACAAGATACAACTCCCTTTGCATCTCTTCACCAAATCAAAATTAAGCAATCTTTCTGGGAATGGATGCCTTTCAACATTTATTCTTCACTTCAGCATTCATATTTATTCCCAACAAGTGAATCCAGGTTACAGAGGTTTATTTCTTATCTCAATGTTCTCATTAGCTAATTTGGATCAGACTTGTTTTCTAATCAATGGAAACATAACATGCAGAAAAAAGAAAAATCCTACTTCTCATCCCCTATAAAGTAAAGCCATTTTCTAGTTTTCCCTAAGAAAAAAGTTTGTTTGTGCTCAGTGACAGAGAAATAAGAATTCAGCAATCTCCATACAAAACAAAAACGAAATACACATTGTAACTTGGTTTAGGTGTACAAGTGGCAGATGTTAAATGGTTATGCATACACTACACATTAGCTCAAAAACATTACCAGGTTTAAGTATGGCATCACCTGTTACACTAAAAGTTGTAACTTTCTGTTTCCACAATACTCGAGCTTCTTAAAAAATTTCCACTGCAGACTTTCACTTCTGTAACAAAGAACAGTCATAAAAAACAAGTGATCTTAAAATACCCAAGGATCAACCTAGCACAGACAGTGATTACAGACTGTCAACACCACTAAGAGAAACAGATATATCATGCTACACTTTCATCTGGAGACTAGCGCTTTAAAATGTCTATAAAACTAATTTAAAACTCCTGTGTCTGCATTTTCTGTCAACTATTTACCCTACAGCTACATCATAGAAACAAAAGATACGTGAAGAATTCCAAGATCCAAAAAGGTAAACCAATAATTTAGAATGTACATAAAATCTATAACTGCTTTTTCATGACTTTCAATGAGTTTTGCAGCAATTTAAAAGCATCTTCTCTTTTTCAAAGCTTCTAATGACTTAGTTCCACACTGCCATAAAGATTTTTTTTTTTTTGATTTAACTAACAAAACCATGGAAATAAAGCCTGGTCTTGAGGAAACTTCTAGAAATGTTTAACTTCCCCCAAAAGAGAATCCAGAGTCACTGGACAAAAAAACCCAAAACCAAAACAAAAAAACCCCAAGTTTATGATTCATATATTTTCAATATATACCAAGTATACTCAGTGTCAAACTACTGCTGACTTCAGCTCTCTCTCTCTCTATATAAATATCTCTAGCTAGCTAGCTACATATATAAAATATATACCAAGTATACTCAATGTCAAACTACTGCTGACTTCCTCCTTTTCAGAGGAGTCTGACCAAGTTAAAAGTATTTAAAACTATTCTCAGCAGTTTTAATCAAGATAACTCACAGAGCAGCAGACCACTGAGATGGTACCAAGCAATAAAAACAGTGATGTAGGAAAAACGTGGCCACATGAAAAAAGCAATGCAGCTGATTTTTCTCCAAATGAATTCTCCTGGAATGCAACTTGGGCATCTGACAATATCAGATGTGGATAGTCACATCAATGAGGCTCACTTTTCACTGCCTGCCTATCAACCCTTTATTCCCACTGTTACCTAGAACTGCTGCCTTAAATGACAGTAAGCAGAGCTTTGTGCTGTGTGGGTGCCGCAAAGAGCTATCACAGCTGAAGAAATGCACAGCCAAGTCAGCGCGTCAAATTCACTCGCGTCTCAAGAGCCCTACTATAGCATTGCAGTGTTCTACTTCAGTAACAAGTCTTCTTCAAACAGTCATGCCAAAGAGTTGTATTTCTATAAACAAAATACCAGTCCTTACAAAGGCTTCTCACAAAGCAATACTGAATATGATAACACTGAGCAAATTTTCAGATGTTCTTATTTTTAGAAAGACCAATAACATCTTCCAGTATTACAGGAAAATTATAGACCTTCACGAAAGGGAAGCATGTAAAATAGTTCAGAAAGAAAGAAATGGTGGAACCCTGTCAGAACTGTACTTTTGAGAATAATTTTGCATTAAAAAATCATGAAAAATCTGTTCACTGACATACATCAAGCTAAAAAGGAAAAAATAATCTTGCAAAAACTGCAACACCCTTTATTAATTTTTAAGCAATTTGACACTCAGAAGAAACACATAGAACTCTTTGTTAGGAAAATTACTGAGAGTTGAATTCATTAAAAATCAGGAGCTGTGAGGAAGCTGAGGAAGACAGATGTTCCTGTGAGGAATTAGCAGAAGATAAACTGCTTATGCTAATAGAATACAGTATCATTCAGCTGTCTAATTTAAACTTCACTTTCAGATACTTCAGAGAGAAAAGAAACCTATTAAAAGACTGACAAACACAGGAGAGCAAGGATTCAAACCTGCAGCTACATCACTTGTTAATGTACTAACATGTAAAATTGTTCAGAATTGGCATGCCAAATTATTTCTTAGAAATTTTCTAGTTATACAATGATGATAACACCATCACCAACACCAATAATACAGAGCTCAGTCTCAGGCCAGGTCCTCACCACAGACTGGTCTAAGGATATTTAATTAATTTCTTTATTAAAATGAGTCTGAGGTCAACCAAATTAACAGGAGCTAACTTGGAAAAAGTTATGTCCAAGAGAATTTTTAACATAACTCAAAACTACTAAATAATCCTTGAGTTGACTTCTTAGGTAGTTTGAAGAAATTTTCTCAGTTCACAAGAGCTATTTAAATAGAAATTTTCTCTACACTTCCTTGCTTCCCACACATATTTACTCTGACAACATTTTGAATCACTGATAACATCATCTCTATGAAAAAAACAACTGATCACATGATTCTTGCATGTCTTAAACCAAGGTAATAGGAAAGAAAAAAACCACAGCTCTAACTGCTCCAGGAAAAATGTCACACTTGGAAAGTGGAAATGGACTAAGGTGACAGGATAGACACTTTACTGTACAAGCAATGACAGTATAACATAACATAAGCCCACTGAATAAAAGAAAGATACCTTAAAATACAAGCCTTGTCAAAATCAGTAGAATATACAATAAAAGCCAACAGATTTATCTAACTTAAAAACCTCCTTCCTCCCTCACTTCCACTAAAGCAGAAACAAGTACACAGATTAATCTTGAGGCTCCAGGGCAGCTTTCTTTTTGAAAAAGGGAAATATATGTCCTCAAAAAGCCACAATCACTAACAGAAATAATCTGTTTAGTAATCCTGAGTCCTTTTTTAATTTTAACTTGCCTAAATCAAACAAACATGTGTCAGGATACTGCAAGAAGTGAAAAATTGCAATTTATAGAAATAATGAATCATAGAAACAGCAGTCCTTTGAGGGAAAGCTTTTTTCCTGCCTTGATCTATAATTCAATTTTCCTCTTCAGGAATGACAGCTCAGCTAGATAACCTCAGCTGTTGAAGATGTCTGGGAATTTCACATCAAGCAACTGGGGTGTCTAAACAAGTAAGTGGGTTTGAGATTGCTGTTGGTGAGCTTTAATCATAAGCTATCTTCCCAAAAATTTAAGTCAAACTTATTAATCAGTAACAGTAATGTAAATTAATCTCAACAGAGCTGTGAAAAAAATACAACTAAAGCTAATAAAACAGTACAGAAGAGTAAAGTGGAATAACAAGTCTTCTAAACAATTGATGAAGCTGGATAAGTGTACAGCAGGCCATTAGAAAATGTATATTGCAGTCCTTGTCTCTTATTGCATCCCCATAGACATGTTGAACTTCTACACTGCCAATGGCCCTTCAGGCCCTTCCATCAGGACGTGGGACACTGCACACCACAGCAACTCCCTAAACCCAAGGACTTCCTAGAAAATCAAGAGGCAAAAATTGTGAAAAGTTGTTCTTGCTATTCTCTTAACACAGAAACAACACTAACATTAAGGAAATAAGCAAGGGTAAATGTGACACAAGGTCAGTTCCAAAGCGTGATGTGACACAAGGTCAGTTCCAAAGCATGCACATCTGCCAGATAATCTTCTACAGAAACAGGGACGTTTATAAAGGAGGGGAGTTCAGCAGTGGCAGACAAAAAATACAGTGGATGGAGCACCTGCCCTACAAGTATTGAGGTAACTGGGCTTGTTTAGTCCGGACAAGAGGAGGCTTAGGGTAGACCTGAAAGTAGCTACCTAATACAGAATCACAAAATGTTAGGGGTTGGAAGGGACCTCGAAAGATCATCTAGTCCAACCCCCCTGCCACAGCAAGATTCCCTACAATAGGTCACACAGGAACGTGCCCAGAACTGAGAAAATTACTGACAAAACACAGCCGCACTACATTTGCCAAAATGCACACCAGAAGCATGACAGAACTGGTGAAAAACAGTGTTCTGGTTTGACACAAGGAAAAGGTCTTCAGCCTAAGGACAGTCAAACACCGGAACAGGATCCCAGAGACTCTGTGCAGCCTCCGTCCCTGCAGGCTCTCTAGGCCCAACCAGACAAAGCCCTGAACAACCTGGTGTGACCTCAGAGCTGGCCACACTATGACCAGATCAGACTAGAAACTCCTGAGCTGCCTTCCAGCTCCAACAGCTCTCCAACTTTATGTTCACTGTTAAACAGCTACAGTAGTTTAAATGAACTGTAATAATTTTTGTGAGCACAACGAAAAGCTTGAATGCTCCTCAATCCTCTACAATTGAACAACACAGCGTATGCACCTGGGTAGCTGTAAGCGCAGGCCAAGGTGGCTTCAAGCACATCCCGTCAAATCGCTCACTATGCAGATACACATACTGGGTTGCAAATATATGTCCAAACTCTCCTGGCACTGCGGAAAGGGAAAGGGAAAGGGAAAGGGAAAGGGAAAGGGAAAGGGAAAGGGAAAGGGAAAGGGAAAGGGAAAGGGAAAGGGAAGAGCCGCCGGCTCGTCCCTCATCGCAGAGCTGCAACAGGGGCCAAGCCCCGCTCTGCCTCCGCTCTTCCCGGCTCTCCTCGCCCGTCACCCTCCCCCTTCCCGGCCATTCCGCTACCTGTGGCTGGGAAGAGCCGCCGCCACTGGCGACAGCTACCCCCAAACGCTCCCGGTAACGCCAACCCACCATAACTCCACCCTTGGCGGTGTACCGACGCTCAAACCCTTCCGTGCTGCCGCAGAAAAAAAGGTTCCGGCTTAAGCTCCTGGCGGGGGGAGGTGTTTAGCTCAAAAATAAACAAAAACCCCGAAGCTGGGTCGAGTGCCGACCGCTAGCCACTGCGGCTTTCCAAAGCGACCCAGGGGCACACGGTACCCCGCGGCGTCCAAAGTGAAGGCACTGGTGTGGGATCGAGCTGAAAACTTGTAGGGCCAAATAGGCTTATAATGAACCAGTGTGAAATCAGGATAACAAGAACGGAAAGCACTCAAGGCTAAAGGACAGGATGACCTCAGAGGTTAAAATAATCAGAAACAAGACACAGGAATTAAGAGCAGTATCTAAAGACAATAACATTCTGTCAACTTTTGTAGGTATTGCCTTGTTCTGGCCTCCTTACATAACCCAGAGACAGATTTGGACAAAGATCAAACCATCAAGGTGTCCCCTGCATAGTGATGATTTTAATACTGAAAATCATACCCCTAGGAGGAGAATTTAGATGTAGATGTAGGACCACCTATGTATAATTAATTGCATAATTGATGAAGCATGTGTACAAAGATTTGTGTGATGTAAAAATCACATAACCAATCATGTATAGTTCCCTTATTTTTTGTACTGTATACAAACTGCCTGTTTGAGCTAACAGGGTGCTGGGTTTGCAATTTATCACCTAGCATCTGTTTCTGCAGGTAACAAAGCAAATATCTTGGCTGGGGGCTTTGCACACCAGGGAAAGGACCTGGCTTTTTTGGGACTGCAGCACTGCCTGGGGTTTAAGCTGGGCCCTGGCTGGTAGCTGATCAGGGTTCTCTGTGCTTGTGGAAAGGCCCTGCGGGTCAAGGCTGCAGCACTCATGGCTGAAGGGGCTTCTCCAACACAGGAGGGAAGACCCCACCCAAGTGGCTGATGGGAAATGAGGTGCAGAAATAGTCATGATACCCTTTCCCCCAGCCTCACCAGCATTGCCATCATTCCCATGACTCCATTCCAGCCACCAGCTGGTGAAATCCAACAGGTAAGGGTCAATAAGGGACAGAGTCAGCAGTGGAAGTTTATGGCTGTCAAACACCACTTGAGCATACAAGGTCGCAGCACCCTTGCATGGGTTCAAGCCCTTCTTCCATCCCAAGGGGATGCTTGGGTGGTTTGGGCAGAAGTGTCTCTGCTTTTCCAAACTGCTGCAGGCTGCAGGGTTAAACTGCTTGAAGTGCTCCTGGTGAGGGGGTAGCCCATATAAGGGTGGGAAGGCAGCAGTATAAGAAATGAATCTAATAATAAATGTATTTAATAATAAATTTAATGGTGCAGTCAGCAAAGTTACTGGTAAAGTTAAAGCAGAGGATTTCTGGGCAGCCTGGCATAGGATTGGTACCTCTGCCTCTCTGGCTTCAGGGAGTTTGGGCTTTTGTCAGGATTCAGAATTAATTCACCCTTTTTTCTGAGGAGGTCACAAGCACAGCTGGGTAGGACAGTGAATGAATGAGTATGAACCCAAATTCCCTTTTGGTTTCAACAGAAATGTCTTTTTTTACAGATGCGTGACTGTTCAGTGTGGTCAGCTGAAGTCTGTTGTTGATTCTCCTCTTTACTCTGCTGCTCCATTTTCTGCCCCACTCTGGTATGTGTGTCTGTGTCACGTTCAGGGCTTGTGGCCAGATAACTAGATCCAAGAGGGGCTGCAGGCACCTCGGAATGGGTCACTGAGCAGAATTTTGGTGTTCACACCCAAAACTGTTATCCAGAAAACTCCCTGCAGCTTTCACATTCACTCCTTGTCCTTCTGTTTACTACTTGTCCTTTTAAGAAGTAAACACATAGTGTATTCAGAAATCAGCATCTCTCAAGATCGCAGTGCAACTCCCTGCTTGAAGCCGGTTAGTCATCTCTGCTATCACTGTGACCACTGCATGTTTGTTCTCTCCCTGACATCAAGAACAGCAACTCCACAGAGGTGTTGCTACAATTCACATGAACGCGTTTTTTTAGTGGGGCCCATCAGTAGTTTATGCTGCTGTGACAGGGACTCCTACACCAGGACAGAGAATGGGTCTAATAACATGAAGAATGATGCCTCCCAATTTCTAAGCACTGTGACAATCGTACAACAGTGTTCGCCCTACTGAAGTCCCCAGAAAGTAGCAAAATACTATTTAATCCTATTTTAAGGTTGTGGAACAAAGGCACACAGCAAGATCAGGTGACTTGCCAAGTCATGACGGATGTTGCAAGCCAGAGAAGAGACTCTGTGGATGCTACCGAGCCTGTGGCACAGTGTCATGCTTCTCTTATCTCGCAGGTGACACAGGATGTCACGTACCACTAACTTGAAAGTAATAGATTGGGGTGCACACATTTTGGAGAGAGAAGATTTACTGCTGTAGTTCTTTTCTCCTTTTAACACGATGATCAGGTTTTTGTGGGGTTTTTTTTGTTTTTTTTTTTAGGTTTTGGTGCATGCAGCTTTTCATAATGCTAAAGAGGCATGAAGTCTTGTCAATTTGTGGATCAGGGGGAATGTGTGCAGCAAGATGTCTGCAACTCTGAATTTGTTTTGTATCTGAATTTCATTTTCATTTCATACCTGAAGACACTTTAATTAAATGCTATAAAACACTATATTGCTTATCAAGGAAAAAACTTCACAAAGGTAGGTTTTACCTTAGGGTAATAAGCAATTAGCAGTGTATTAGTGCTTTTTTTTATTATTATTGGAGGCTTATTTTCCCATACACAACTGAAAATACAACTGAGCTCAGTATCTGCCTCAAGAATTATGGATGTTGATCTATCTTAAGCTAACAGGGATCATGAATATCTTTGAGTATTCTGGGACTTTTGGGTTTTGAATTGGATTTGAGAGATGATAAGGAAGGCAGGATTGTAGTTGGCAGAGAAGGTATTTTAGATCATCAATTACGTCTAAAGAACAAGATATAATTATTTTCATGGAGTTTTCAGAATTTAAGATGATCCATTCAAAAGGCAGTAGAAGTTTAAATTTGCACTAAAAAACCTATGAGAAAAATTTATGGCGGTTCAGCCTAAAGGCAGAATGGCTTCACTAAACCCTTAAATAGATAAGACAGGAGAATAAAATGCCATTCCAGTCATATATTTCTTTTTTTTTCTTATACTTAATATACTTAATATTACCCTGCACAAAGCCCATACTATTGTATTACACTGAGTAACTTGGAGCAACGAAAAGAACATTCAGAGCCTCATTAAAAAGCCTTTGCCACATGGCTAGTTTTGTCTCCTGTGCATTCTCCTACAGCAGCTCACCACATGATTACATGTTTGTTTTCCATGCTTGCATCTGTTTGGATTGGATTAGATTTCCAACTGATTTTAAATATCACAGGGGTGTCTTTTCAAATACCTTGAGGGCTGCTAGAGAATTGATGATCTATATTACCACTGATAATGATTTGGTTTTAAGTATATGACATTTATAATCTAGATTGTGTGGAGTAAACAGAAGGATCTGCAGCAACTGTGATTCTCTTGAGACACTTATGTGGACTGCCTACATATAGGAAAATGGCTGATGATTTATATAGCTCAACACACAATAACCTGTTGATCTCTGCATTTTATGTGTTGCTACATTATAGAAACACATCTGCTAACGCAGAGCTACAACTGCCCAATTCTATGCAACCATAAACACTTCAAAAATCAGTTTAGCCAAAGATCGTATCTACCAGAACAGTTTATCTGATCCCTGTTTTTTTCTGGCTGAAAGATTTCTTTCACTTTCCTTCAGCTTGGTAAATAATAAGGAAAAGGCTTAACCCCTCCCCAGCTGTACATTCCATCCCTAAATCCTTGCCTCAGGGTAAAATACTCTTTACATAGCAATTACCATCATGCCTCTGAGAATCTCAAATACTTTTCAAATATTAAAGCTTCCCAGTACCATTGTGAGGTATCTATGAATACATGGCAGTGATCTTCATTTTACAGACGAGGAATCTGAGGTGCAGAAAAGTTAAACAACTTGGCCAAGATTACAAAATAAGAATGGTGGAGCAAAGAACACTGAGTTGTGCTTCAAACAGCTAGAAAATGCTCCTTCTAAGAACAGGGAAAAAAAGAAAGAAAGGGAGGAAATGGGAATAAGAAACTAGAGATGTTGTAGAGAAGAATTAAGACATGTTGGCAGATGGTGTATGAGATATAAAGGAAATTCACAGTATCTTCCAGCTGAAATACAGCCACAGGGAGAGATGTGAAGCCTGATAGGGTAAGCTCTCAAATGAACAGGCAGCCATTAAATGGAAATGTGGATTTCAGATCCATCAGTCAGGACATCTTCAAACAGTTTATATCTATGACCCAGTAATACTGGCTGCTGTTAAACATCCAATCAGCTGGAGGAATCTTTAGTAAGCAAGTGTAAACACCTGCACTGCAGGATGAAGCAGAACCGAGTGTGCTGGGGACACAGCCCCATGCATCTTGGTTGTCCCATTGCTTTCATTTTATGGCACAGAACCATCAGAGATAATCCCATGGAATTTACTTCTAAAGGAGAATCAGGGAGCTAGAGTTCTATACTATCTGCAAACTCATATAAAAATACATATTTTTAAACCAAACCTCCTTGTACATAGGTGAGATTTTCCAAAATATTCAGCAATGGCCCCAAACAGCTTCTGCTGGAACTGGCAAGAAGAGCATTCTCAATTCAGTGGGAGCACAACTCCTCCAAAGCCATACCCTTTGGACAATCCCACACAAAGTACTTTTGGTCAAATTTTATCTTTAACTTCTAACAAGTCACATCTTTCACTACTGTCTTCTGGCAAATGAAGAAACCAAAATTCAAACACCAAGAATAAAAGATGTTCTTCACTTATATATATATTTTGGTAATCTGTGCTTATGTGTCTTTTTTTTTTTTTAATGGCTTGAATATTCTTTTGGTACAAAATCATTTTTTTTGCCACACACAAGTGATCTTTGCGTGCATAAAGTTACAAATCACTGGTTGTCACAAAATCAGGCCATGCAAAATATCTTTCAGAAAGTGTGTCACACAAAGTTGGATATTGGGTGTGAGACTGAAAAATAAAATGAAACAAAACAAGAATTCCCAAACATAAGAGATTATAAATTTTGGTAGCCAAAACATAACCTGTTTGAAAGCCAGACAGATCTTTCGGATTAAGTAGGCATATTTTAAGAGGTGATCCTGATGGATCATGTCCTTCAAGACAGATCTGTTTACAGCTACTGTCTGAACCCTTTGTAACAGCTGGAGTGTTAGGCATTTGAAAAACTGTTACCCAGGGCACAGACTGAGTGGGCATGTTTGGGTGCCCATGTTAGAACATTAGAAATGCCCATGCTTCAGGCCAGGTATCTCTTGAAACACTTTATTATCCTTTTTTTTGGAATAAGAAAGTTGAAAGCAGGCAGCCTTGTGGCAGAGAGAGAAATAAAGACAACAACTGCAAAACTGTGTTGTTTTTATTTTAAACATGCAAAATACAGTTCATGCACCTGCCATTTTGAAAAATCTCTCAGTTCTTAGCAGAGTAAACCAAAGACATTTTGGCTATCGACTCTCCATAAATATTTCAAAATGCTTTACAGTGTAAAGATAAGAAATTTAGCAAAATTTCAACAAACCTGTATAAAAACCAGATACAGATAACTTTTTATTTCAAGGCGACATGCTGTAATGGAAAGAGTTCACTTTTTTTTTCTGCATTTTTTTTCTCATAAAAAGTTTTCAACAATACAACTGCTTAACAGATTTAAGCCTTTAGGCTACACATGCAAAAAACCTGGTTATTTTAGTTAAAAATCACCAAAACGTGCTATTTTGTTCTTTCATTTGTAAGTACAGTAGTTGTAGACAGTAGCAGTTTTCTTTTTTAGTTTTGTAAAAGAGTGCAGGTGGGTTCATGGAGCTAGTGTCCTGGAAGACTCGTACTCTGACATACATTTTGGTTTTATCCCTTTGCCATTATAATAGTCCACGACTTGGTTTGGAACTTCAGCCAAAACGCTTTTTGCTAGAGCAGCTGGGGATGCCTGCAGGAAAAACACAAGTGTTAACCTGTCTTTCTGCTAAAAGCACCATGGGCTGAGAGGCATCACTGCCTTGAGACTGAGGTAGGAAGTATGGTACAGAAACTGAAGACAAGAGACTCAATGTGTGCAACACTATTGCTGGAAACTCATTTTATGAGTCAGTTTGGGCTTGTAGCTGTCTGAAAGGACACTCAAGTCCAAAGTGTTCTGCATGTTTCTCTGTTCCTTTTGGACTATTTTAAGTTCAGGGTAACCGAACATTGTCAGAGGTGATTTCTGCCTGATGATTTGGGCTGCTGGTACCTCACATACTTTTGTGGTGGTAAAGCACTTTCGTTTCTAGACCACATGGTGCAAAGCACCATTTGTGTGAGCAAGAATCAGACCCAGTAACTTGTGAGCTAGAAGCCAGCCCCCGTGCAGCATTGCTGTGTAAGGGTTACCTTTGCTGAGTGTTTAACACAGATGGTACATTAATGGTTTACTGTAACATTTTCTCCACTATTTACTTGCTATGTTTGAAAAGCATCCTGGCAATAAACACCTCAAGATTAATAGTTCTCAAGTGATGGCTGATACACAACAATCACATTAGCCAGCAGCAGGAAAATAATCCCCTGTGATGATAATTGGTGTATATTACAAATGACTGTTGTTTCAGTTCCATAGCTTCACCACATTTAATCTTTAATTACAATGGATATTGCAAAACATTGTTCCTTGCCGTGGTTAAGAGCTGTGCTTTCCACCCTCATCTGTGATATGTGTGTTATTAAGTCACAGTTGTTAGTCTTTATGATTAAACACAATGCAGAGTGGAATACAATCTACCTGTGGCATCAGATTTGTGCACAGTAAATATAGCATGTATTGCAAAGGCAGAGAATTTCAGCTCTGAAAATATGGCTGTGAATGGACTGAGACAGGTGATTTTCTTCAGCTACATTTCAGCGCTTGTGAGCATCAATGTTCCACAATTCCAGGTGAAGGACACACACATTGCTGAGGTGGTGATAATTATGGGGAGAAGAAATTCACTTGGGTTCAGAGAAAATATTTTCCCTTTCTTTATTATGTTCCCCTACAGTGAATTGCTCATGTCACCCACGATACAACGGGGCATTTTTTAAAGCAGTAATGTTGACTTTATCAAGCCTCTGCAACTGCAGGATTTGACAAGAATCACTACAATTACTTTTTTTTTTGACAGCTTCAAAGATCTTCCTTAGAGAAGTCAAAAAGGTCAGATGCTTTACTGAAGTACTCCTGATAGACTACATCCTGTAGGAGATTAAACCTCTATAATAAAGCTTTCTGTCTAACTTGTGTCTTGAGCCAGTAAAATGTCACCGTGGGTGTGAGGTTTTAGGCATGTGAATAATTGTAACTAATTTAAATATGCTAAATGCCTGTATGAGTGCTGTGCAGGATCAGAACCTTCTCTGAAGTCAAACTTATAACAGACATTCACTCGATAGATTATTTTTACAACTTCCTTCCCCTCCTTTCAATTTTCTCACAGGGGCAGCTTTTAGATAGATAATTTTTGATCTCTTTGGGAGATTTTAAGTTCCGGGATGACCTAAGAACAGAAGTAATGAAAAAAAAAATTGTTTGGGTTGACTTCAAATGAATTTTGGTTTACTGGTCCAGCAAAACAAGAAATAATTGCTCACAAATAACATTTTCTTCCCTCCTTCCATCAGGAGTAGAGGTAATATGGATTTAGACATAAATAAATAGTTGATTTACCAGAAAAACCTATAAACCTTATACAACCTGATTTGTAGTCTTTCTAAAAGGATCCTTCAGCATTTTTTCCTCTACTTAATAGTTGAACAACATAAACAGAAAAACTAAACAGAAGGCACACAGACAAAAGGGATGTGATTTTTAAGTAAATACATCTACTTAAAGCTGTCAAATGCAGCATGCTAATTTGTGGTAATTCTTGTGTTTGATAAGAACTGATCTGACAACAATCTCACAAATGTGTTAAATCCACATTCCTCTGTAGGGAAAAATAAGTTGAATCAAAATGTCTTGTCTCTGTTTAGTCTGTATCTGGGGCTAAACTGTAGCAGTTGCTCTTATCAACCAGTAACACTCCCCCAGCAGTGAGGGGGGATCCATACAAGGAGAAGAGACCCATGGGTTGAAATGAGAACAGACTTGATGAAACAGAATATAAAGTATACAAAGTTATACTCAGCCAAGTGAATGCATGTCAGTCACAATAAAGAAGAAAGCAGTCCTTGGGAGCAGAATGATAAGAAGCCCCTCCAGGAATGAAGAGAAGCCCCTCCAGGAATGAAGAGAAGCAGGAGGAGCCCCCATCCTCAGCAAACTTCCTCCTTTACAAAAAGCATGATGTTTATGGTAGAGATACACCTATAGCCAGCTCTGGGCAGCTGCCCTGGCTGACTCCAAACTGGTAACGGCCTGCAGCCCATGGCTGGCCTAGGAGTCTGTCCTAGCAAACCTGTGGGGTTTCTGAAGGAAAATGGACGTATAGTGGACATAACTGTGAGCAATCTTGGACATTGTCTGACAGGATTCTGTTCTCATGGGAAGGCACGCTGTTTGGGACGCTGTTATTATCAGAAGGCCTGCAAACTTGGACTCTGTATGCTGGGAAAAGCAGACTCAAGGGCAGCGTGTTTGTGCAGTGCCAAAACAAGGAGATTAACGGCCTTGCCACCTGCAACAACAAGAACCTGACAGGAAGAGTCAGAGATAGAGATTGATGCCTTGTGGTCAGTAGGTCTTAGCAAATCATATGTAATGTTTAGGCGAGTGGACAATGCATGTAACCAATTGTAATTTGGGCTACCACGTGGCACGTTTGTAGAAAAATGTATTTAAGCAGAGTGTGTGCTTAATAAAATTGACTTCTTGCCGTATTCATATTGAATCGAGTGCGGAGTTCGGGACTTCCGCGTCGCAACACAAACCCAGGACAACAGCATGCTCATTTCCCTAGTTGATGCAAAAGGCATGCTCTTTTGTTTGTGCTGAGGATAAGTAAGATAGCTGTGAATGTCACTTTGTTCAGAGAGAGAGAGATTATTTGGGATATGACAATGGAGAAATTCAAATTAGAAGTGGCTATTGCTATGGGTACTCATCCATTACACTGACATTTGTTGAAATGCTGAAAGATTACAATAAATAGATTAAATATCAAGTTGCATAAGATATATTGACTTTTCTAATACAGCAAGGACATTATCTATATATCTATATTATCACTGCTACTGAGAGAAAGGGGAGGAAAAATACCACTATTTAACAAAAGCAATAAATTTTAAAGATTGCTATCCACTCCCAGTACTAGGGAAGTTAATCTCAGCTAAAAAAAATTTATGCTTGTCATTTGACCAATGTTAGCAATTAAAAGGACACATAGACTCACTCACAAGTTAACACCAGAGACATAGTACCCTCTGTGCCCAGAACTGCAACTGTGTTAATCTATTCAATCGAGAATGTCTTCAACTTTGCTATAAAATCACAAAATGAAACTAAAAATAATAAATGCAGCTGGCTTTGCCAGTTCCTTGCAGAAACCTGTTTCAGACTAATTGAAGTTTGACCTAGTACCTGTCCATAAATAACTGCCTCTGTTTTACACTTTTTACAATAGACTACAGCGCAGCACTACTCACTTGTGGTTATTTGATGGAGGATCACAAGCTATTAGCAGGACCTGCACAAACTTTGCTCCAGCAGACAGAGTCTGAGTAGCACTGTCAGCATGGATATGTATGGATCTACAATTCAGTGGCAAATCTGCAGCCATTTGGCATAGTGTCACCAAGCTAACTGCACAAGGTGAGTTTTACCTCCTTGTGAGGATCCATTGTTAAAATAAAGGGAGAGGGAAAAGAGGAAAAAGTTTGTTTCTCCTACTCCTCAGCAGACTTTGTGAAAGTAAGAAGGATGTCTAGATCTAGGACAAATACAGCAAAATTATGTTTTCTAGTGAGAAAAAAGAACAACTCTTGTGAAGAGGAAAACAAAATAAAGGTATTTTACAAATAGCAAACAGAAAAAAATCTCCTGTGGTAACAAAAAGCCTAGAAAAACTAGAGAAATGTAAGCACTGCAAACCTGTGTGCACACCAAAACCAACCCAGAGCTGAAAACTTCTGTGTGACATATCCAGATCTAAGGATCACTAGTGGATGGGAGCAGATGGGAAAGGGCAACCTCATAAGGACAATCAGTCAGTTACAGTGTGGGGTAAAGACATCATCAAATATCTTTCCTAGGGAAAGGGAAGCAAAAAACCAACCTGGAGAACCACTTAAATACACAGAAGGAATGAAGGGAAAAGAGGGAGAGAAAGATGGAAAAGCAGGGGAAAAGGGAAGTGATCAGCATCTCAGAGGAACACAATGGCCACTCCATGTCTCTTCACGGAGGAAACGGGCCCTGGAAAACCTGGCTGCATGGAAAAGCTCCTTCTGAGGGCAATCACTGTCTCTACCCAGCTGCTGAAAAAGTCCCTGCGACAGATGCTGCAATGTAAGGCAGGTGACTGAGGAGAAAAGAATATGGCCAAGGCATTCTGTCAAATTTGGCAATTTAATGCTGGGTCTGTCTCCTCCTCTCCTACAGAGTGTCTCCTGCATCGTGCTGGGCTGAGACAGGAATGGCTGGCTGAGGGGACAGGGAAACTCTTTATAACACTACTTTCTCGGCTATGTTCTTGTATAGAATTTGGGGAAAGGGTTTGGAGGCAGCTGAGATGCTGTGGGTGGACAGTCCTGCCTTTGAAAACTTGGGGGCCTAGATTTCAATAAGGAAATAGCCTCCCGGGGACCACTGTGAATACAAACTCACAGCCATTTCAGCTGCCTATGGAAATGAGGGGATGGAAAGCAGAATACAGCAGTCCTCAAAGAACAGATTCCAAGAGAACTGAAAAGGAAAAACAAGTCAGGGAGGGCAAGGAATCTAAAATCAGGGAGAAAGCAGGAGGGCTGGCACCACAGGAAGCACATGGATTCTGCCCCACCCTCACCATCTCACTAACAGAGCACATTTCCTTCTGTATCCTTTTTTTCCTCCACTTCTGACACAATAATGCCATTACTATACACTTTATGCCCATCTAAAGTTAGGCCAAACCCCAGGAGCCATTCACTCTACGTTATATATATAGTTGCCCTTCTGTGGAATGGATGGAGAAGTCAGCTTACATGTTTGAAGTTCCTAAATGGCACGAACTGGACAATGTCTCGAAGCACAGGCTCGCCCTTGGGAGACCTCAGGATCCCATCATCACCATCCAGCATCTGCATGTCACTAAAATCGGCGTTCCCCACCCCGACGATGATGACTGACATGGGAAGGTGAGAGGCATGGACAATGGCCTCTCTGGTGTCAGCCATGTCTGTGATGACGCCATCCGTCAGAATCAGCAAGATGAAATATTGCTAAGTTGTTGGACAAGAAATGAAAAAATATATCACCAGTTAATCTTCCAAAGCTGCTTGTCTTTTTCCAGTATTAAAGTCTTTCTGGAAACTGACTCATGGAATGTTTTAAATAGAAAAGCACCTTAATAGTGACTTAAAGCATGTTTCCCATCTAAACCTCCTTAGCTACTTATTTCCCCTCTTCTGGAGTTTAGTTCTAGCTCAGGTAATTTCCAGGAGCTGGAATGAGCCAAGGGTGTAGAAAAGGGGTTCTACCTGTTAGGGCCAGGAGAGTTAGGGCTTTGGCTGGGAAGCCAGGAATAGCCCTGAGATCCTCACTAGCCCTGTCTAACATCTGCTGCACAATCACTTCTGCTGACTGTTTCCGATTACATTTTTCTCCCTTTGGGAACCAGTAGAAGGGAGGGGGAAAAGGGTACTGAAGCATTACAGGCTTGTAGCAGAGCTGTCAGGGACGTTATGACAGCACTTTGCAGATTTGCTTAGCTAACAGGCAGGTGGAATGAGTGCAGCTGTCTGCAAACTGGAGGGTGACCCACTGCTGGCTGTGGGAGAAGCACCACACCATAGAAGGCCTGCTGCATTCTGCAGAGGATTGAGGCTGCTGAGGAGTGCAGAGGCATGTGCAGGGAAGACTATGTCCATCTTCAAACACTTCATATAGAGCCCTCAGGAGAGGTTTTCTCATTCACTAAAGGAGAGCAAGCAATTTTGTGTGCTTGTCATTTCTTTCCCAAAACTCCAAAGTCCACTGAACTGGGATGATGGGCTATGACATATCTTCACTTGGTAATGGGGAAAAGCGACTCTCACTTGGATCTTTTATGTATTATTGTACAGCTGGAGTCATACAACAAATGTGCATTAATAGGAAAATTGAGCAGGTCATAGAATTTGGTCACTCTGCACAAGTAATACCAACAAATCATTAACATTTATGCATACACAGCTTTAGAGTGTTCTGCTCATCACCTTCTACCATGAAACATGCAGGAAGAAAACTTTATCTTGAAGACTCATGCTATAAATTGTTTTTCAAACAGAAAGAGCAGAAGCTTAGGTTTAGCAGAATGAAGCAACTTACCCAATATGACATATGAATTCAGAGATAGGGAATAGTGAGCCACTACAGGACTAAGTGGGAATGGAAATTCAGACATAGCTATTCCCCGTTTTAGAATTGGGATCCTAAGATCTATCAAGGTCCTGGAAACAGCAGTGGCGTGACAATCACAAGTCTAGACTCACAAACAGAAACGTTTGGGAATTGCTACCTTAATAGGACTCAAAAAAAGGCTCAGCTCATGAAGAAAGTTATGAATAAGGTTTTTTTCTTGCTGTGGTATACGAGTTCTTTCTTACATCCTTTACTCCTGCAGCACCCCTCTGTTGTTTCAGATCTACTCACTCACATATCCTCTCATTCTCCCTTTCTCCAGTTCTGTCTGGAAGGCAGTAGACAAATAAGGCCTAATGCATTTCAAAGACATACATTTAAAACATGATCAATACTTAAGTCTTTTAGCCCAAGGAATCTGTTCTGGGTTTTGTATCAGATGCGGGCTAACAGACTTGACTCCTGATTTCTAAAAGGCTTGTGCTGGTCCATGTCAGTAGTAACAAACTGAAACCTGTATCACTACAGTTTTCAAAGGAATGGTTGGAAAAATCCCCTAGTGAACAAAAAAGTTTTAGTATAACCTCTGCAAGAGACGTGCAGTGGGGTAGTCTGTGGAGGGAATCACTTGAACTTGTATCCTTGTAAGATCAAAACTTTTTGGGCTTGGCCCTTAAATTTTTGCAACCTTAGTGGTGCCATTATTTATATTTCCACAGTGAAGAACTGGGTGTGTTACAGTAAAACAGCTCTAAAAGCAGGAGACAGAAAAGTGGAAGAAGAGTTGAAGGTTGCAACCACTGCAGCTATAAAGGCTAGACACACTGCTTCAGCTGACACAGACTCATCTCTGTGAAGGGAGTTAGTGAAAACTGTGAAGGCATGACTCACATACATGAAAAAACCCTTGTTCTGATGGCCTGCAAGAGATCCACCATAAGACAAGAAAAAAGCCAAACACAGCACTGTGCCCTTACCGAGGCCTCCTTGGTGTTGGTCTCCTCAGATGCTGATTTTGCCACCTTTTGGATGATGGGAGCAATGTTTGTTGGCCCATACAGCTGCAGCTTGGGAAGGCAGCTCTGATAAGCTTCCACAACACCCTGTATTCCTGGCATGAAAAGCCACACAAAAGGAAAGTCAGCGTGGAGCACTCCCCCAATATCATGCTTGTTTCAAATGTAAATAAAAAGCAGATTCTTAATGAATAAATTCAAAATGTCACATGATTAGCAGTGACTAATAGCTTTAGATCATTTCTGAGAAGCTGTCTTCAATCTAGTTTGTATTATATAATTCATTATATCATGCTTCTCCTGCCCAGCAGTTTTTAATGTCTGTTTTCCAGTTACCAGCTTGCAATGCCATAGCTTTCATCCTTCTCAGGTCAAGGTGTAAGTGATCACTTCTGGATCACTAGCTAAGATTCACACCAAAAGTGTAGACAGAAATTGAAAACACTTCCACAATTCTCTCTCCTCCTCTTCAGATCACTATATATTTCTGTTTAGCACGGTAGTTACCAACAAATTTGCCCTTTGTACTTAGAGCTGTCAAGGAATTTAAGGATCTTTTCAAATACTTGCCTCCCCTGTGCTAACAAAATAATTTTTCAGGGTGAATTAGCATAATTGCCGACAGGTTAAATTTGACTATGACCAAAAGCTGTGAAATCTTGGAAGAAACAGCAGGATGTTTTGCAGTCTACAGAAAAAATGATCTTTAGTCAAGAAGTTCTGACGGAGAACTAGCCATTTCTGGATTTTTCATTTCAGGATATATAGCCAGGCCAGCGAGAACATACTTCTGTTGACACACTTGATAGAGTCACAGAATAGAAATTGGCATTTTCAGTCATTGAAAAGAAGGATTTATTGAAGTGATGCAAGTTAGCCTCCACATTCAGAATTCCCAGCTTACCAGACCTAAAGGATTAGAGGTCTAAAGTTGGAAAGAAAGTGATAGACTGAACAGCTTTGTAAAGGATCCTGAAGAATGAAATGACTTCAATAAGATCCTAAGCCAGTTTCAGTTTGCTTTCAGACTCAGCCATGTTTACTGGGTGTACAGGTGCAGACAGGTTACTCACAAATCACAGGGAGTTGTAATTGCCTTGCAGCAACACACTGAAACTTCCTATGAAAACCTGGTGGAGAGCAGAGTCTTCTCTCTTTAGAGAGAGCTACAAATGTATTTTTGCATTGCAAAAATACAGACAAAAGAACATGCTCTGATTATAGCTGTGATTGGCTAAAATGTAATGTTAGAAAATTTCCCTTGGCAATTCCAGTGACTAAATTACATATTGCAAAACCGACTTTTTATTAACTCCCAATTTTCAACCTGCTAAGGATTCCATTACATATACTTACTGATCTTGCATGAAGGCCTCATAAATCTTCCCTAAGATGATGACAAGATAAACCGTAGCTTTTTCTTATCCATTAAAATAGTATAAGCTGTATCTTACTCTCTGCATTCCACACAGATTTAGAGTGGCTCATGTCAGAAAGTTATTTTCATCTGAGAAAGAAGTGTGTTCTAGAAATGTAATTTCTTGTTTGCTATCTCAGATTAGTATTTATTAGAAACGTCCACTGTTCTTATACATCCCAATCCAACAGGACATGTGAGTGGCTTACTTTGTAGCTTACTTTTCTTGGACTCCTTTACTCTAGGGAAACCCAATGCTTACATTTTATTTTGCATATACAGCATGGTCTGGATAATAACTTCTTTACTTGCAGAGGGTTTCTCTGTCCAACCTCTGAGCTGCTGCTGGTATGTAATAGATGTGACAGCCTTTTCAATCAATACAAGTCATTAGATAGCAATGGCAGCATGATAAAAGAATTAGCCTTGGGAGACAGCAAAGAGGGGATTAAAAAAGCATTCTTTGCATGGACTGCTAGGGCTATTTTCTGAGGTATGCTGAAAGACTGGGAAGCAAAGCTATGTTTGAACACTACATGCACAAATTGTGAACACTGAATGCTGACCATTGTTAACTGTGATGCTTTAAGCAGATCAGGTCCTGTGCAGATGCCAATGTGCCTGTGTTGAGAAGCAGGCAAGCTAACACATTTTATATGATGGTCTGGACAGAATTCTGAGGTCTGTTTTGCTTTCCCACCTCACCCTACACCCAAATCTCAACTTCAAGCTGGCTCACAAGCTTACAGGCTCTTCTAGATGCATACATGTAAGTTTTTCTTTTTTTATTTACTTAAAAGTAATGTAAAAAGCTGGGTGAACACATCAAGCAGCTTTAGGAGTTAAGACCAATTACATTTCAAGCCTATGACCTGCAGAGCCCAACAATCCAAGCGCAACAACAAAGCAGGGATGCTCACTGAATCGAAAACAGAGGTCTTGCATTTAAGATGTGTGAACTCTTGAATTCTTTTAATGTCCCTTCCCTTGAAATGCTTGTCCTCTCTTCTTCTCCTTGCTTTGTTTCTTGGCATCTTAATAATCATCCTGAACATATTCCATTGACCATTGCTGGAAGAAAGCCACTAGCAAGCCTGAGAAGGTTTGAAAGGAGCAGCAAAAAAACGTCAACAGGAAGAGCATTCTGAACCCCCCATTTCAGTGTTTGGATGGTAACAGAAAGATAAATGAGAATCACAGCCTAAAATCACAGATTTTAAACAGCAATGCTCATCTTAACATGATACAAGTTTGGGATTACTTGTTAGACTGAGATTACTGTCCTGCCATTCCCTTTGACGAAATGTGTGAATTGTGGCAGATTTTAGAAAGACAGCATCAGTCACTGCAAACCTCACTTGACAATACAGGACATCCAACAACACCCACTACATGAATCTGGCCTCTGACTGCTGAGGATTATTGACTGTTGCCAGAACACACCGATACCCTACAATGCATAGAACAGCCTCCTGCTGCACGTGCTGTCATGAAAGGATGCTGCCTTCAGCCACAGCAGTCCTCAGCTGCTGCCCTGACCCTGTGGTGCTGAACATCACTGGTCTGGCTTGCAGCTTGCTGTAGGCCTGGCCAAAGATCTGGCTCTAAACCAAGGGAATCTTTGATCACAGAGGTCCACAACCTGCTTCTGTGTCCTTCCCTTCTTAGCTGCACAACCTACAACACTGAAGTAGCTGAAGATCTGGAACAAATCAAGAAGACACAGCTTTAGTTTTCAAAAATGCTAATGATTTTTGGGAAGTGCAAAGCTGAATGTCCAACATGGTGTACTTTCAAAGGAACCTGCTTTTCAGAAAATTAATGTGTGACACATCCTAAGGTTCCTAAAGCTAAGCCCAATGGATTGGAGTCCGCCAGTTTTGAAAATCATGGCTGCTTTCTTTAAAAACACTTTGAATAATACTCAAGGGATACAATAAAATTTTGCACACAGCAAGAATACAGCAGTCTGTCCTCATGTGAGTGTTACCTGCACATTCTGGGTTATCTTCATTGAAATTGATTGCAAAATCATGAGAGACCTGCAGATAAATGAAAAGAAGAGGACTGTAGTCAGAAAAATTATTCCAAGAGGACTTAAGTTAAACATTTTTTGTATTCTTCCTGTGTAAAACTAGAGATCTTTCAAGCCTTCAGCCATTAAGAGTGAAATGCAGTCCCAGCTGGAACTCCCTGCAGAAGAACAGTACACTGGAATCAAACATGTCAACAACAACAAACCCAAGAAAAAACAGCAGAAAGAAAAGCCATGTGAGTATAAGAGAAATTGCATAACTGTGGTGTCAGAATTGGGCTCTCAATGCCAGGCACAGAAGACGGATTCTGAGGAGGAGAGTTAAATGTCAGCTCTCCCTAGCTCAGCATCTCCAATGGCAGGAGAGAGAAAGCAGGCTGTGATACAGTATTGACAGTAGCTCAGCTCTTATCTGAATCCTGTACTCACTCTATGAACTGTTCCTCATCTGAAGCAATGGGAGGACTGGGAAAATAATTTATTCTCCAAAGAGATCAAGGAAGTCACCCAGACCCACTGTCAAAAAATAATAAAGTAAGAGGTTTAAGCTGGTTAAGAAGTTAGATTAGGCTTGGGGGAGATTAATAAGAAAAAGCCTAAACTCTTTTTTCTCTCAAATTTACAGAATACCTCAGTCTGTTGCTCTGTAATAACATCTGTAATACAGAGCTATTTTCTAAGAGAAATGACTGTGAATACACAAAAGTCACTGATTTTCTAATTCAACAATGTATTGCATCTTCACTGGTTTGGGAAAATAATGCCAAGATTTCTGTATGCACAAATAACGTGGGGCAATGTCAGTGTCAGGTTCCAGGATTCCTTTGTCTGTCTGTCACTTAAAAGACCTGCATCTACAGCACAAATCTGTTAGGGCTAAAACTTTCTTCAGATGCTCTTTTCTGGTTTTAAGATTTGTTCTTGTCTGCATTTTTTCCAGATTCCTTTTTGCTCCTTTCTTTGATAGCTGAGAAAGATTGATTCATTTTAATCTCTTCTGAGCTCTAAAGCTCAGTCCCTTAATTCTCCTGTTTGTCTTAAATTGTCTTGAATGAAGCCCAACTTTTGTCTTGCAATGCACAATGTATATATACTTTATTTTGGTTTATTTTTTGGTTTGCAAAAAGTGGATATGTCTGAGAGTTATGCAGCAATTTGCATTATTTAAAGCTGAACTCAGGTATATCATCCCAAATCCATGAAGCTGCTGATATAGCTAACTCAAACTACACACATTTGAGTCTTTATAGATCTCTGTAGGACCTTCAGAAGTGCCAGAAGCTCTTGTCATATGGAAAACAACTTGCATACTCCCTGTACAATAGAATCTGGATTATTTGCAGAAAGAGATTTATTTGTTTGATGTCACTGTTTGATTTGCTAGTTTAGATCACAGCACGGTATGGAAACTGCTCTATCACTTACAGACCCATAGATCAAATATGTGATTACAGAGAAGCTTCTGAAACATCCCAAGTGGTGTAAGTTGGCTAATTACTGCCAAAGAGTTTCTCATAGAGAAATTGAATTTCCCCATTGTATGGTAGCCTTGCTGACCACGGTGATGGAAACCACTACCTATGAAGAAGCTAAATAAAACAGGACCTCTACCATGATGGGAAGGAACTGATGCAAAAAAATCACCAAAGAGTCTGCAGCCACCTCAGTCCAGCCAGGGCTTGGGTACATGTACACTGAGCCTCAGATGCCTTTCACAGAAGGCTTTATGTAGGCCATGCAGGCTACCCTACCTGCCCATGGAAGCTAATGCAGAAAGTCCCTACCTACCTTCCTTGCTGAGCAGGCACAGAAGAGCAGGGCTTTCAGACACGCTTCTGAGCTGCTCCAGAGCACTCCTGCTTGGCTGCTCTCTCTGCCTCAGCACGCTTTACCCAGCCAGTAGCTGCCAGGCTCATGACCAGTGGCAGGCCAAAGGTAATGGCAGCTGTCAAGAGCAATTATCTGAGTCCTCACTCATCGATGTTCTTTTTTGTTGTTCAATAGCCTTTCTTCTTCCCTTAGGCTTTCTGTATTTTGTATTGACTGCATCTCAAGAGCAAGGATGACAATGCATGCTTAGGTATTGCAGGCTGATTCTTCCAGCACTGTTCTGCTTCAGTGATTTTATTTCTTTATTCCAAATGCATTTGAAATTATATCTAAAGGAGGATACTTTTCCAGAGCTATGAATACAGTAGTTTAATCTCACATGCAAGCATGGGCTGGATGTTTCTCTTTCACAATATGCAAACAATTTCTAAGGCTCAGAGCTACGGCACCTCAGCTATTAGTTAAGAAAAACGTAGATAGAGGTTCAGGTCAAGACAGAAAGCCCAAGTCTAGTAAGTGTGCACAATGATCAAAAAAATAATAGTCAGAGCAACAGCTGCTGTCCTCCGAAAGCAAGTGGCCTGCATGCACTGCCATCCTGATTCCCCAAGAACAATGTCAAAATGTGGGGCAGGAAACCCAGTGAATGTACAGAAGCATTGGGCTGTCTTCTATGCTCTTTGAACAACATATCAGAATTTAAACAAGATTTAAGTATAATATGAAGGAGAAGAATTCTTTGAGCAGCTCACTGATGGTCACAAACAGGAAATCTTCAGTCAAGGAAAGGCAACAGCATATATTTTTCTCCAAATGCTCAGAACTCATTTCCCACTGAGGGAAGGAAAATCAGGATTGCTTCAACCTGCCACTGTGCTGCCAAATTTCAAGAGGGTCCATACTAGCAAAGACTTTAGGTACATGGACTGAAGGCCTAACCGAATGTGGGCTGCTACCTGATAGAACTCGACATAAAGCCTACCCATGTCAAAAAGTAGTTTGGATTAAACTTTTACTGCTTTTATTTTCCAAATAGGTAATGAACCTCTCTCCTTTTTTTTTTTTAATTAAACATAAATGGAGTTTTGTGGCTGAAAGGCAAAACATGCTGATTACAGAGGACCAACAGCTGGTATACTAAATGGCATCTCCCTGATATTGAATGGTACGATCCTCAGGCTCTCCCAGAACTGACAAACTAATAGGGAAAAGGCAGCCAAAATGTGAACATCTATGAGAGTGAAGACTGAGAAATCTTCAGGAGAAACAAGACACTTGGCTGTTCAAAAGCAAGCATGCTTATGTTGTCTGCATGTATTTCTAAGGATACACCAACTAAATGAAGTCCAAAATATTTTTACAGAAGCAGATTATAGTATTTTTTTTTACCACTGTACAATGCCTCCACTACCTGTACCTACACCATGACAAGCACCTGCGTACAGAATGACAGCTCTCCATCAGTGCAGTGGTGCCTGTGAGACTCTTCCAAGAACCATACCCATAATGCCACATGCTTATGACTGCTGAGTAGAAAAGTTATCTTGACTTAATGTAGCAGGTAACTCATTTCCCTTGTACTGGGATGTAATGAAGTTCATCATCATAGCACAGCTATTGCTAAACAGATTTCTAATTAAGGCTGAAAGGAAAGGAGAATTTCATAATCAATAAAAATTTTAAAGATTTCTTAAAAAAAAATTCTTATGGACTCAGAAACTTCAAAATAAACAAAACCCCTACCTTGGAACCTGAAAAAGAATAAAATCTGACAAAATCATAAAGCAAATTGCTATGAAGCTTTTGGTCTATGCAAAGGAATTTTATTTAAATTGTTTAAAACTTGTTAGTCTATTTTGGCCTCTATATTTTTGGAAACCCCTTTTACCCTATCTGAACTTCTATTATTTAAATAAAAAGCTGCTTTGACTCAGAAACAACTTTTTCCATGCATTCTGCAAATGCTGAATATCGATGCCTGAATTCTGAAATTAGTAATCCTTTTTTTACCTCTCTAGATTGTAGAATTCATTTAAATTAACCTTCCTGTCCCAAATAGCTTCAGCTTTCCAGAAACCTCTATGGTGATGGGAATGGGACTACTTGACAAATAATCTGACAAATTCAGGCATGTTTAGGAATGCTTTTTTACTAATTTGAATAGAGACTGTCAAAAATCCATGAACAATAGACACATACAAGCGTAAATGCTGAGATGCACAATGTTGAGCACTTATCTATGAATAAATTGAACACTATTAAGCCACTGCCAGTCTGAAAATTAAATATGGAATGCCTGCATATTTTACAAAAGCCTAAGACTAACAAATTTAAAGAGCCATTGCTCAAAAGTTATTATTTTCTGAGTGCTCATTAATCAAATACTTTGGGAGCTGGACAGCTTTGCGTCTCTGGTGAAGACCACATTGTAGCGATTTCTGCTTGGCAAATCTTGGCAATTTATTTTCCTTTGTACATGATTTTTGAGCATGCTGCCCAATTTCCATGTCTAAATCCAAGCTGCGTGGATAAGGTGACAAACACTGTTTTTTCCCTAGGTGAATTACACATCCTTCTGTTGGTTCTTTCTTGTTGTGTTTGTATTTATTTTTGCTCTCAAGCTCATGGAAACAGTCCAGCACAGAGCCACAAAGATGGTGAAGGGGCTGGAACATCTTCCTGAAGAGGAAAGGCTGAAGGAGCTGGGTCTCTTTAGCTTGCAGAAAAAGAGGCTAAGGGGTGACCTCATCNTTCTCAGTGGAGCCCAGTGACAGGACAAGGGGCAATGGCTGTAAGCTGAAGCATAGGAGATTCCGTGTGAATACACGTAGGAATTTTTTCACAGTGAGGGTGACAGAGCACTGGAACAGACTGCCCGGAGAGGTTGTGGAGTCTCCTTCTATGGAGGTATTCAAAACCCGTCTGGATGTGATTCTGGGTGACCTGGTGTAGGGAATCCTGCTCTGGCAGGGGGGTTGGACTAGATGATCTTTTGAGGTCCCTTCCAACTCCTAATATTCTATGATTCTACGATTCATAACAATTGCAGGACCCACAAGGACCAAGCACTTTCTGAGTCTCTGACCTCTCCAGCAAACCAGGCAGTGCTGTGCTGTGTCTGTTAACGGTAGTCAGGTTCTCTCCAGCAACTCTTCCCAGGATAAGCAGCGAACACTAATAATGCAGAAACATTAAAAATGCAGAAATAACCAGGACTGTCTTTAAAGAATTTGCAGGTTGCTTTGTAACTATTCAGGTGCCAGCCTGCAATTCTTCTTCTGGAAAGAACACTTCATTACTGGCAATACACTTGTCATGGGGCTGCCACAGTTCAAACTTCCTTTTCATTTTAACAGTAAGTTTTGTGTTGCTGTGGGGATTTCCAGCTCCTTTGAGTTCCACCTACAAAGAAATCAGTGTGTGTGGTTCAGCTTTCTTTCCTCCTCTTCACTTTGACCTTCTGCAGCTGTGTCTGAGTCCATACTATCTGCACTTCTTCACTTTACCTCAGACTTCTCAGATACCGCTCATCGCAAAAAAATCCAAGTGTTGGGTTGGAGACACTGCTGTGGAATAACCAGTATGTTCTTCAAGTTCCATGTGATAGAAAGTCAAGGGGAGGGGAATACTGCTCTAACATCAAGGAGCTGGATGATGCATTTGTCAGGCATTGGGGAAAACAGATCATATTGCTGAATATTAGATGAAAGATCTCTAGACTGATGAGGATGACTGTTATATATGGCATGTCATGTTTCCTTCACTCCCACAGATTCCTTATGCCACTAAGAAACTGCTGCTTTTATGCTAACAGCTGAAGTGTTTCATTTGGAGCTGAAATGAGGAAAAAATAAAGTCAGTGTAACATAGCTATGTGCTCTTGAAATGGAAATTCCATAGAAAGCATACATAAAAACATGTTTGTAAAAGGGTTCAGCCTCAAGACATTCATGGAGAGCCTGCAGAGGCGGATACTTACATTGTTCTGAAGTGCTAATGTAAAATGGGGGGATGGATTTTGCCATGGGGAATAATAGTTGACATAGCAAACATTGCTTTTCTTGTAGCACGTACAAGGATTTGAGGAGGTGATGATCTCAGTGAATGGAGAGCCCTCCAGCAGCCATCCCAGGCTACTGGCATGAAGTCAAGCCAGTATGGAAACAGGCATGGGTTTGTGAACATCACAAACGAACCCTTTCTCCCATGTGATCTAGTGTGCCCAGGAAACTTGGCAAAAATTTTAGAGCTTACGGCCAGCCCGAAAGCAGTGGCTTTCGGCTGGTCCTGAATAGCAATGTTAGCATTGACTCATGCTGAACAGTGCCTTATGGGTCTCATTTTTCTACAGCTTGTGACTTAGCATGACAGGGAGGGACTGAACAATAGCACGGATGACTTTTAATTCCTAATCCATTTCCAGTTGGATGCGCCCATGACAGACACCAAGCTAATTATTTATCCCCATCTGTAACACAGAAGGGCTTGTCCTTCTGCAATGTGCTTCTTCTCTTCTTCAGACTTCCATTACATTGGTAAGCTGATGTCATGCCATTTTGTCATTTTCTGTCACAACTTTCCATGTTGAAGATCAGAGATGTTGTTCTGGCTCTCACCTGCATCTCCATTTACTTTGGGACTTGTTTCGTTTACTCACACATATGTGATCCACAATAAGTACCCCCATCTTCTTAAGTTTACCCTTACTTTACCTGAACTTCTCCAAATCTGAAGGTCCCAATTCATCCGTTTTCTTACTTTGAGAGGTTAGTAGCATACAGACTCTTTAGGGCAGTTCATGTTATTGGGCAAGACCCTTCCTTCATCTATGCATGGGCTATTAAGTTCAGTCCAAGTCTCCTACTTAAGAGTACTTATCAGGAAATTATCCAAACACCAGTTCTGCTTTAGAAAATCAACTGATGTTGGTGACTGTAAGAATATCTAGTTACAAAATGCCCCTGAAATCACATTCTGGCAAGATGTGTGTTTTTCAGCTGACACTTGAGACATATTCTCACAGTCAGGTGAAGAGGCTACGGCTGGGGACTAACAAAACCAGTACATTGCCAATATGCTCATGTGACCCAAGGCATCAATGCCACTAGCTGATTATTTTGGCTGAGAAAGAAGGAGTCTTGTACTGTGAATTTTATCTTACTGTCATCATCAGCAAACCAGTGAAAAGACTTCAGCTGGCACAGTAACATCTTCCTTCAAGCAGTCCTTAGATAAAGACGGCTGTCTGCAACTGAAAGAATTACAAGTTTTTCCCCATGCAATGATGGAACAACCAGCCCCTGGCACCACCAGACTGGTACCTTTGTGTAGGGACAATCACACAAGTACATGGCATTGTGATGGCCAGTACGGGGCTTGGCAAAGCAATCTGGTTGTGATATAGATCAGCCAGTCCACACTGCTATACAGCCATTGTGGCAAAGGATGGACATGTAGAGAAGTAGTAGAATGTGTCTGGTGGCAGAAGTTGCTCACGGTTATTCTCCAAAACGTTCCCCCTTACATAGCAGAGATGGTTGTCAGTTGCTGCATTTGGAACAGACAAACAACAGACACATGTTCTGTGTCTATTTACCACATTAAAATCTGTATAAAAGTTCTGGAAGTTGTCTCTGGTTTTGGAAAGCATTAACACTGGTGTTACTTGTCAGGAGCAGAGCACTGCAAACAACACCTTGTCAGGCACAGTCCCCTTTTTGTAACAGTGCTTTTTCGCTTCTAAGGCAAAGTTATTTAGACTTATATTTACTTACCTTACAGAGACCTGTTTCCAAGACATATCAAATTTGCTGTACATAACTACTGCTATTCTTATGCAGATATCAAACCTACAAGCCATGAGGAGCACACTGGAAGAAGTTTTTCATCTGCTGATTCATGCTTCACAATGCTAAGTGACACACAAACCCTCTCTGCACAGAAAGTCTCACTTGGCCAACGTTCACCTTCCCACCCCAGCCACAGTTCAGAGACACAACCCAGAGAAGGGCACATGGGGACACTGGATGATATCTGCATGATCAGAAGTCTAATGCTGTTTTCCTTCAGGTAGTATCTGAGATGTAGAATCCCCAGCTAGTCTTTTGTTAACCTGTTTGTGCAGAATCACTCTGTCCACACTGCCTCTGGGCATGGAATGCAGGATATTAGCTTCTGCTTGTTTCGTCCTAGGCCTTTCCCTGTTGGATGCTCCTATTTTTGCTCCAATTTTTACTATTTTACACTCCAGCCCTACCAGACTGCATGTTTACACTCACAATTGCACCATCATTGTAGATCACTCTCATTTTGCTTAGTTTATAAACACCACTTCTCTCCAGCATGGATATTCATGTATTTCTCTTCCTGGTATTGATGATGTCCACTGTGACAAGACATTTGCCACGGGGAAAATCTCTTCTAAGGTCTTTATTTTCAGGAAGATGTTACATCTCTTCATCAAAAAGCATGGTCACCAGGCTGCTCACTGAACCACATCTTTCAAAAACGGGTTCTGTCAAACTAGGGCTTGCAAAGCTTCAGCATATGTTTGGCAAGTGTTGTTCAAAAAATCAGTTCTCCTCTTACTAGACTAGCATCCATTAACAAAGCTTTGCCAATACCATGAAATATTTTGGGTGTAACACAGCTGGTTAAAGCCTACCCTCGATTCCTGCTTTCAGTGAGGTATCATTGGGTGAGAAGGCCAGCTGAAAAAAACCCCAAGCAGTAGAGCTGCTCCTCCTAGCTCCTGCTCTGCACAGAAGAATGTCTCCCTTAGTTTGTGCCTCATAAACTAAGGAAATGAGAAAGTGTCATTTATGCACCTACTTTGTATTCTGGGGGTATCCTTGCTCCAAATCCAAAGGCTGGGAACATTTTGTCGCTGGAAAAGAATAATAAAAAGAAGAAGAGTTCCCACAGACAAATGCATTTTGTTACAATAAACATTAATTCTTCTGTAAGCATTCATCAAAAATGCAAAGCAGCACAACATATAGAAATGGCTTTAGGCCAAGAGTGTTACATGGCAGACTGGAAGGTTACTGGGTTAGAGAAGGAGGGTTGTGTGCTGACGAGGGGGAGCAACATGGGAGATTTCTCAGGTGAATCTCCAGTATTTTTGCAAAGGTAAAATCACCTGGAGAATACCGAGGGACCAAGATATTTTGCACTTCTCCCACAGATGCAGTAGCAGGTCTGTATCACCAACTCTTCTGCACAATCTGGCTGCAGCATGAACGTGAGTTGTCATAACAGCCTATAACAACATTTATATCATATGCTCCCCCAGCTCAGAAAATGGGTGTAGGGAAGAGATGACTCTGTAATTAAACATGTTTGCAAATTTGGGTTCTTGCAGTTATCCAGGTGCAGAAGAACTTTATATAATATCCAAAAGGGGCAATTTCATGCCCCCAAACCTGCAGGTTCTGTAAAGCTTTCCATCTGCATCTTTAGTAGTTCCACTAAAACATGATATTATTTTAATTAAGCATAGGTTGACAACCTAGCAAATGCTGTGGAATGGTCACTTTGCTATGAAACTCTACAGTGAGGTTGACCTACCCCAGTTAGATTTTTAGAGACAAAAAATCCCAATTCAGAGAACCTGGAAACCTCAAGGCAGTTTAGTACCCTTTCAGAAATGCAATAATGTCTCACACGGCCCCCGTGCTGTCAAGCTGCCTCCTCCCAGATGGCAAAGTGGAAAACAACAAGCTGTAAGGAATGTCTCGTCCCTGAGTCAGCAAAGCACTTCATCACACACTTGAGGTTAACAATTCACCCAAACATATGCCCAACTCTAAACACATCTTGAAGCCCAGCTGAAGTCACTGAACTCCACTCTAGTGCTCTGATGAATCAACACACTCACAGCTTTATCCTGTTCTGCTCACAGGCATTCAGGGCCCTCAGAAAAGTTGAGTTCCTACCACCATTATTGGCACTTTCAAAAACTCCTAAGAGAGGTCAGCAGATTCAGTTTTCTTTGTGTAGTTCAAGACATTGCCACGCCAAGTATCAACTGACGAACTCACTTCCCAGACATACTCAAGAAAGATAATAGCATTCATTAAAGCTGCTGGGCTATTCTGTCTGGAATAGGCTGTGAAAGGCACTGCAGTATTTGTGATCAAGCTCAAGAGAAATGGAAGGATTTAGAAGAACGCAGAAATAAGCCCCCCAGCTCTGAAGTCTGAGTAACCATGAGGTACAGAAACATTTCCCAGCTCATTGGGAAACAGTGATGACCGTAACATGATGGCTTAGCTCTCACAATTGTTGTTCTGCTACAAAAGGTAGTTGCCATATAAATCTTGGGAGCACAGTTCTGTGTGCCATATGTTACACCATGTGACAGTGGATCTTGGAAGGGAAGACTAACATCATTTGCATGGTAATGAAACTTTTTTTTCAAGAGATGTAAGAAATGAAGTAGCTGCTGACATTTCATGCTAACCACCTGCTGATTGCCTTCTCTTTGATTAAACTCTCCTGGATGTGGGGAAGCCCTTATAAATAGAGGCAGAGAATTTAGGCACACACTTGGAAAGCAAGAAGCGATTAGAGAAAAATCTGAAGGGAGAAAAAAAATTTCTTGTTTTACACTAATGATTAAGCATGGTTGGATTAGAAAATCAAACTCTGAGGCTGCAACTTAATTGATTTTGGGCAATAGCAAAGACTAAAACTGAATTTTACTTAGGTAAAGCATAAATGTCTAAGTTCAATAAAACAATCTAAAAAGCTGATGTTGGCAGCAACCACCCAACCTGGTAGATGCCAAAACCCATACAGTGCCTGAATTTGTACTGCAGTGTTTCTCACATGTAAACAAGTGCAGGCTCTCTTGTACCTTCAGCTCCATCTTCTGCTCTGCAGAAATGCAGAGGCAGCCCTATGTGATACCTCCCTCAGCCTGTGTTCTCCCTCTGGTACCAAGACTCCTGCATCCCCTGTCACACAGTGGCACAACCATTGCTGTCATTCTGCACCCAGAACACCTTATCACCACCCAGGACACCTGCCTCTATGTCTGAATCACCCACATCTCCTTTTCGAGCAAGTGGTAGCTACTGCTACCACTGTTGTGCAAGAGAGTAAAGCTTCATCACGTACACTCTCAAGAAGGGATTCCACATGGCTGCTTGTTAGATGGAAGTGCATGAACTCTGAGAGGAGGGGTATCCTGGGGTCTACCCCTGTGCTTACTACGTTCTCTTGCCTTACACAGAATAGATCCACACTCTCCTTAGGAAGCTTCTCATTTTCCAGAATTTAGGTACATACCTCTGGTAATCTGGTTCAACCTGCTGGGACCACAGAATTAACATTCATGCAGTCTCAGAGCTTGATCTTTAAGGGAACCTTTTGATTAGCACTCCTAACATCCCTTGCATAAAAAAGGTAATCGTGTTCCCTGGCAACACCCCAAAATTGTGGCTGACAGCTTTCAGAATAAAAAAAAAAATTAAGAAATACTTTTCCTCCTGTCACAAAAACTGTTCAGCTGATAGAAAGGTCTTGCTCTTTAGTAAGTGTGCAGTTTAATGTCTTAGTGCTATTTTACAAAGTAACCCTCTCTAGTCTTCCCATCCACAGCTCACCTTGTCATCTAAGAAGACCCCAGCAGCTGAGCCTGCTGCCCTTCTGTTCATCTGGCACTACAGCAGGGAAGAAGTGACCCAGAAAGGCAGCCAAGGACTCTCACTTCCACGACAATCCCTTATGGTACGGAGCCATGACAGCTGCTCTACCAGACTCAGGGCTACCACAGCAGCAGGCAGCAGAAAGCAGAGCAGCTTCCCAGCTTCTGTAAGCTGTGTCAAGGGTGAGGCCATCCAGGGACTGAAACTATGGTCAGAAAATGAGAAAAAGTTTTCCTCCTGCCTCAGGGGTTAATTGTATGCACCAGAAACTCCAGCCCTGCTTCCTAAGCTGCCATTTCAGCAGATTTGCTCTAATGACGTTTCTTCCTTTTTAATTTAAAATCACTCAGAAGAAGAAAAGTGAGAACCAGTTTTCTTTTCCTTTGTGCTTCTTGGTCAGGCATCTGGGCTTCATTTGTAGTAGGAAACAAGCCTGGGACCCTGGCTGAAGCACTGGGACATGACTGTAGACATGGTCTCTTAGCGCTCTCCTGGTATAATGCTGGTTCCTGCCACCCAACAGCCCCTGGAGACCTCCAGGGACAGTGCTGGGGACAGCTGTGCTTCAGCCTGCTCCCAAATGACACTTTAGGCATCACCAGTTTGCGCTGGCAGAAAGAAAGCTGAGATACGAGAACATGGGCAGTGTCACATCCTTGGCCTTGGGCCATATCAGGATGTTTGACTTGTTTTGTTTAAAACTCACTAGAGGCCTTAGCAGATACAAGACAACAGCCTGCACTGTCCTGCTGGAGACAGACTGCTAAAGGCAGAGAAGTGGAGAAACAAGCTGGTCCAATAAACCCTGGAATTTATAAAATCAAGACAGAAAAAGAGGCTTGGCAGATCTTTACAAAATTACTCTGTCACATCTACATACCATTTTACATTGCTTGGTTTACATAGGTTCACTTGAAATTTAAAACTTGGCTTAACTTTCAAAAAGCTGAAGTACTTGACATGAAGATCAAAAAAGTAAAAGCATTGGATTCTGACTTATACCTGGTTATGTAAGGGCTATGAGTAGTCATACAACCATAGATGCATATGGCTTCTGGGACCTTTTCCAGTCAAACAGGCATATATTACTGAAAGATACCAAAGACTGAACAGATCTAGGTTATACCCTAAAGGTAAAATCAGGGAGAGGGTTCAGGTTCAGTGTTCATATTGGTGAATGTAAATTAATGCACAGAGAAAGGGACTGTCAGCGCTCCAAGACTGCAGTCATCTGAACAGAAATACAACCAGTTAGAGAAATGTCTGTCAGAAGCTTCAACTATAATAAAATACATAGCAGAAAATAAATTATGAAAATCCCTCATATTACCCCTTTGGAACATTGCTCAGTTTTAGTCACCCATTCTTCAAGCTGTCTAGTGGAAAGCAAGGCAGCACAATGACAAATCAATACATTAAGAGGGGCAGAGAGGGGAGAGATTTCAGTGACCTGTACTCATAGGCAGGAAAAGAGAAGAACAGAGGAAATAATAAGCTTCTGTAAATTAGTAAAAGTCATACAGCTAATGATGCTTCACTAGGAAGCCTAGTGTTACTGGAAGGCATGGAATATGCTTATAATAGAGATAAGGAGACAAAATAGAGAACATTTCAAAATCTTGTCTCATTAGCCACTGGTGCCCTCCGACACAGTATCAGTGAAACCTGGAGTTCAGCTTTATACTGAAAAGGATTTGCTATTTCTAGTAACAAGGAGGAGAATTCAGATAAAACTGTTCCACGGGGTGAAATGAATTAGTCAGACGTTAGAGTCTTTTGCAACTCTCTGAAGCTGCTGCACAGATAATTCTGGAGGTGGCCATGCCACCAGCATGGCAATACCTGTATTTGGAAAGGAAAACAGGAGCTGCTAGGACTACATGATCTGAAAATTAGTTCCTTTAAAAAAATCTAAATTAGGAATCTAAGCTCTTAATTGTGTGGAGCAAATGTAGGAGGAAAAATGGTCTAAGTCAATCTATACGCCACTTATTCCTTCTGAACAATGAAATTTTAGCTAGCCACTTTACTCAGGTTGTTTGGGACTCATTTTACAGTTGCTCACGAAAGCCCTTTGGTATGTAGCTATAGATGTGCTCACTTTTAAGCTCCTGAAGTCAATACAGCAAGGTGTATGGATGCTACTGAACTGACTTTGGAATGAAAATCTGCTCGCTTCATGCTAGAGCAGGACAGGAGCGCTGGTGATACTAAAGATGCAGTGAATGGTGGAAAGAAAGAAACATGGGGTGGAAAGGAAGGAACACCAAGAACACATTTTTAGTTGAAAATGACCAAGAATCTTACATTTGCAGCACTTTGAAATTCCTGCATGGAATATACCTGACTAGAATCCCTGGATATTAAGCTGTCACTTGTAGTTTTGGTTTTGGGTCAGATCAGAATTACCAGGGAGATATTTTTAAAGTACTATGCTGGACACAGCAAAATCAATTACTATGCCTTTCATTTTCAATTCCAATCTTAAAAGAATAAACTGTGGATCTGCTCTGCATTCTTTTCCCATGATGAAATCAGGCATTCTTCCTGTGTTAGAAAGAGATTTTATATTGCCGAAATGAATGGGGAGTGTCTGTTACACACTTAACAGAAAAAACTGTGGATATGAGGAGGGGAGAGGGCACAGGGAGAGGGAGAGAAGAAAGAGGAAATGAAAAGAAAGATGAGAAAACAGCAAATGACACAAACAAAATAGAGTCATCTCCAAACTCAAATAAAATTGAAATCTTCTATGCTCAGGGAGCAAGCTGGAAGAATATGAGCTGAATTAAGTGTTTCTTTTCTAAAGCGTATGAATGAATCATGTTCCTGAGTGTATTATTTAGTAGTTATCTGAGAAGGGCTTGATGCCAGTAAATTCTGAATCACAACAGCTTAGAGAGATTAACAGCAGCTCCAAAGAAAATGCAGAAATCATTTGAAATATTTAAACATTTTCAGTTCCTGCTTTGCAAGCACAGCTTGGTAAATAAAGGACATGATTATAGAATCATAGAACGGCCCAGGTTGAAAGGTACCTTAAATTAAAGACCATCTAGTTCCAGACTCCCTGCCATGGGCAGGGACGCCACACACTAGACCAGGTTGCCCAGGGCCACATCCGGCCTGGCGTTTGAACACTGCCAGGGATGGGGCATCCACATCCTCTCTGGGCAACCTGTGCCAGTGCCTCACCACCTTCTGGGTAAAGAACCTCCTAATCTCCAGCCTAAATTTCCCCTCCTTCAGCTTGTATCCATTCCCTCTTGTCCTGTTATGATCTGTATCTGGGCTGGGTGAGTGAGCCACCGGGGCGGGGTGAGCCACCGGGGCGAGGTGAGTCACCTGGGCGGGGTGAGCCATCCGGGCGTGTCGCCGCTGTCTGTGAGGACAGTCTCCTGTAAATCTCCGGGCATTGTTGTAACTAGGCTCTGTGATTCTGTGATAGGACTAAAGAAAGCCATTGAGGTGGAGAGGACCACAGCCCAACCACCTCACCCCTTGCAGAGTAAGCATATTACTGGAGTGGCAAGAACAAGCTAGTTACAAGAGAGAGCTGAGAGCACGCAAATGAATGGTAAATCACTCCAGCAGCTAAATCGTTTGATATGGCACAAACAGAGAAGCTACACAACCACGTGCAAAATCCTGACATTGAAATTCACTTGCTACCTTTAATTACAGCTCTTAGTCACCTTAGGGAAGCTGGAATCTGCAGAACACTGAGAAACAGACACTGTCATGTTATTGGGTTTGAAGAATACGAGGGAATGCCCATCTCACCTGCGGGGGAAACAGTGAAGCAGGGGAATACAAATTCCTTGAAGCTAACCACCAGGGGGCATCAACTCATGAAATAACTATCAAAGTCAAATCCAGATACAATGGATTTAAACTTCCCCTTGTTAATATTAAAAGAACTGCAGAAGAAGCTCCGCAGGGTAGAAATATGAAGTGAACTCAGACTAGACCGGGAAAAAGTAAATACAGAAAAAAGAAGTCATCAGAGCTTGAGGGTGGAGCAGGTTAAGCAGAATGAAATGGCAGTGAGATATATCACTTGCTAGAAGGATAGCCTAATAAAATGGCATACTCAGGAAGGTGAGACAAGATGACAAGCTTCCCTGCAAGATGACAAATAAATTGCAGTGACCTGATTTATACCTTCACGAATTACCCAATTCAGTAAAATGTGTCTTGAAAAAGAAACAGGACATCTTAACTGGGAATAAACCAGGGAAAGGAATGCTACAAGAAGCTACAGCAAGTTGCATTTAATTTTTCAAACTAGGCAGTTTCCAGACAGTCCTATGTATTTGAGGGGATTGTACATATGTCCCTGCACCTTCCAAAACCTTGTGTTTGTAGAGGACTGGCATATCTATGGAAAACTGAACCACCACAGAAAAGGTCACTCTCATACAGACTGCAATCCCAGAGGTTTAAAACTCAACATGACTTGAAAACAATACTGCAGGCAGCAGGATGAATTCCCTCACATAAGGTACACGTAATGAAGAACCCCAAACCCAGCAGTGGTGGGGCCCAGCAGAAACACAAGTGTGGCTTTCAAGCATAGGGTGTACTGCACTTAGCAACCACAAGAACAAAAGCTTTGCTACACAAGCACATAATTTTGTCCTTTTTTACAAGTTACAGTGGAAAGGGCTGGTCAGAGACCTTCCTCTGCAACAACTTTTTATCAGAAAATATCTCTAAGGGGTGCGCTGGGAAGAGGGGAATACAGGACTGCATTTGCATATGTATGCAAGGAAGTGCTGGGAGAGGAATTTCTCATCAAATGCTCTCAAGATACAAATAAGCTTTCTAGGGTGAGTTGGGTAAAACTGTTATAGAGATGATATTGTGATTTAATGTGATCAAATGAGCCATTGATGTAATTTTACCAAAATCAAAATGACATTAAGTCAAAATGAAGAACACTATCAAAACAAGTTGGAGCAAAACTGTAAATGAAATATGCTGATGACTAAACATTCAGCTAGGCACCACTGAATATGGAGGAGGAAACAGGCTACCACCCTCTGTTCATCTGCTGGTTTGGGATCTCTGATCAGGGTTAATTTCACCATAATTTGGAGAGGAGAGTAAGATAGTAAATTGAACCTAATTCACAAAAATTGCCTCGCTTTAACTGATAGCAGTTTGGCACATGAACATCTTGTTAAGGTCAACTCAGGCAGGTGTCCACTTTCTGTAAAGGAAGAGAATTGCATGAGAAGATTTAGAACATGGTGTTCACTTACCCCACGGATAGGTCTCCAAATGACAATAATTTGCTTCTCAGATATATGCTTATATAGTGGAGTGAATGACTAGAATAGTTATATTCTCTTCCAAGGAGGAAATTCATTCTCCTGATACTATGGAAATGACTGCACTGACTAAAGATGTACCAAGTTAATATCAGATGGCATCAGTGACAATGGCAAGATAAACTGCTATCTATTATTTATTTATGCTTATTTACTTATTAACATTTATTCAGTTACACAAATGTCTAGTCTCTGCAGCAGTAGGTGGTATGCAATTTCAAATAAAGTTTATAGGGTTTTTTTACTTAAGTCATTCTCTTTAGAAAGAAATGCTGACAGAGAAATCCCAATGGTAACAGTCTGCACAGTCACAGAGAAGTGTCAACTGCTGAACAGAGCAAAGCTCTCCCTCAGAGGAGATTTCAGGCTGAACTAAGAAATAGTAAAGACTGCATAGAAAAGCCATGCAGAAGGTTCAGGTTTTGATGTATCTACCAGCTGACAGAATGCAGCAGAGCTCTCTAAAGAGCATGTGGAAGACACAGTGGTTTTGCTGAGAAACCTGGAAGGGGCTGCCATGACAGGGACACTGATGTAGAAATGGAGTCCTGGAAGAAGAGGCAGTGTGAAGAACACAAAAAGACAGAAACTTGGTAGGGATAAAAAAAGACATGAGCTGTAAGAATTGGCAGTATTTGCCCAGTTAAAGGGCCTGCAGATATAGATGTACATACACATATATACACATGAAATGTGCACATGCAAAAGAAACCATTAGGAAGTCACATTCCCAACATAGCTGTTGTATCAGATTAATTCTCTTGTATTGATTCTGGGGATAAAAAGTGGTGATTGTAGAAAGCCCTGAGTGGCAGCAGTCCGCAAATACAGGTTCCACAAAAGCAAATACTAAATATAAGTATGCATATATTATGTAATTGTGCCTGTCTAGGTCCTCAGCAGTTGAATCCAAGGATTTTCAATCCCGCTTGGTGATTAAAAGTATTGGCAATTCTTTTTGGCCAGTGCAGTTCTAGTCTTGAATTATCCAAACCCTTCAGAATATGTTTACCCACACCTGAGATTACTGATAAGCATAAGCTACAAGCTTTTTTGTATATGTATATGTTATTGGTTTTCTATGTTTCTTCTGTTGTATGTCTATGCAAATTTGGTCCTATTAAAGTACTAAATAAAAATATTCATGTCTTTTCCCCTATGGTTTTTAAACTTGTTTAGATATGCTAATCAGCTTCTTTGCTCAACAGTCTCCAGAAAGGTTGTTTCTGTAATTAAAGTGATAAAGAGAGATGCTTAATAATTAAGCATATGTTTATTTATTGATCTGCATGGATAGATTAAATTTTAACATCTATAGCTCTATGTAGGGATTTCATGAAATATTTAGTGTCACATATAGTGCCAGTTATTCTGGGCATCATTCTTTTGCCCCAGTTTTAATGAACTACTATCATACCACCATCTCAACCAAAGCAAGTTCTGTGTTTGTGGGACAGATGGAGCCTTCATCTGACTCATTTTTTTACCCTCTTAGATCTACACTGAAAGGTATGTACTGGACTAGAATCCTAGACTTTTCGTTTTCTCCTTTCATTTTTCCCTTATTAATTTTCAAGTGCACTTTATTGCCTGAGGGAACACGCTCACTCAGGCCTCAAATACTGAAGAAGAAATCATAAAGAGGAATTTTTGCATTTAGTCAGCTACTGCTGCAATTCACTGACTCCAGAAGCTAATGCTGAAACTCAGACTGACTTCAGGACTTTCACATCTTTTGTGGAATGTGGCACAGCTTATCAATTTTCACTTTTAAGTATTTTACAAAACTGTATGTAAACGATTTCTGCACTTTGCAGTAATAATGTAATTTTTGCTCATTAGTGGCATTTGGGGACGTTGCTAGACAACTGTGCTTTACACAAGCAGTTTATTTGTTAACATATGATCTCCGTGCGAGCACCAGTTTTAAGGAGCTACCTGAGTATTTAGAGTTAAAAAGACTATTTGCCCAAATAAAAAAGGACATTAGTTCCAAGAAACAGAATTTATCTTCTGGGTGTTTTAAGGGCTCTTGGAAACAACAACAACAAAGCATCTGCAGTATCTTTGAAAGTGAATAAACAGACATAGAAATTTAAAATCATTAAAAACTATTATTTTTATATAGATTTTGAACACAAATAAAACAAAGGCCAATTTTATGACATCATTTGGCAACACAATGTGGTCAAATACATGGAATGAGTAGCTGAGCTCACAGATCAGAAGGGGGATGTCCCATCAAGAATGGGAAGTTCCACAAACATCCAATGCAACAAATACTTCAAAATATTTGATGAAATAACATTTAATCTTTGTTTTTTCAAGGTATGAGTATGCTTTGACCACACAAAAGGTCATTCTCTCATGTTTGTGAGCCCTCTTTATTAATCCAGTGAAGAATTCTGAATGTATGCACAAATACAGAGCTATGTATACACGTATGTATACATACGTGGGGCAAACCATTAACCATAAAGGCCAAATTCAGTAAAAATCTTAACTCCATCTTAGTGCCATCTATATTTTGCATATTATTTCAGTGTTTTCTTGAGTAAGACTGAATTTGATGGGGTTAGATATTAAGCTCTAGTGTCTCGCTGAATCAAAACAGAGGCTTTAATGCAAAGATGAATATTTAACATAATACAATAAAGAGATTCTTAATAAGCAGGAAAGAAAGGAAAGGTATTAACTGCAGAAATCAGATTTCAAACTGAGAAGGAGATCTGCAAGTCCTGCCATGGGCTTCACACACAGTGTCATCATTAAACCCAGTAATAATGTAAGATCATTCAGAAATTGTTTCAGCCTTTATCACTATGCATGCAACAGCATTTATCCTTACAAACAAGCTATCTACAGTCCCATTCCAGTCCATTTACCTTTGCCAGAGACAGCAATCACCGTACAATGAAAGATGAGGCACACTCACTGATAGCTGGTTGCATTCCAGCACTGGTAAAACAAATCACTAAGATCAAAGGACCAGCCTTTTTAATAAACTGTGTGCACTGCTGTTACTGTAACTTACAGCTTTGCTCTGCAGAGAGGGAAGATATAAAACAGCATAAAAGAGAAAACAACTTTTTCACTGCATGGTTAAGTGATAACTACACATATATAAGTATATATAATACCTATATATTTATACAGGAGTAAAACTGTAGTTGTGTATATATATATGTGTGTGTCTAGGTATAACTCTCTAGGTGCTTACACATGAGAGTAGCAGTACACTTGCACCTATCTTGGCAAAAGTACTTGTTTTATTTACAGACAATGATTTTCACATTATAATAATGGTTTCCAGATTATAATAATGGAAACAGACTTGTTGAAGTGCTTCTCCATGGTGCTGTCTGCTTATTTACCAAATATTTTCATTAATAAGTTTTTAATGTGTTTTCCTCTTTCCAGTATTTCTAACTACATTTTAGAGCCTAGTTCCCTAAAACTAATGAATGTTTCTCCTTCCTTTGTGATCCACTGCTGATGTTGCTTAGCCATTGATACAAAGTTTTTCTTCTGTCTTATGACAAATGTTACTACAGCCTGAAACAATTCCCCCCTATAGATACAGTATTAAGACTTTTATGCAGGTGAACAGCTCTTCCAATTTCCCATACCTTTATCAGATTGGCCTATTCCTACAGGACTGCAGCATTTCCACAATCAGGATAATAATCAAAGCCTATTTCTCATTCTCTGAGTATTGCTGATGAAAGAATGGATCTCATTTTATCACACTTAACTGTGCAGAACGGTGCTATTCATTTCACTGTTTCAGGAATCTCTGAACCATACAGATAAATGGGCTTTTGGATGAGCAGAGATTATTCCACTGTACCAAGAGATGTGAGGCTGCACTGAATCTAGAGCATTAATTACTTAGGAATACATTGTGTTAGGCTGATACGTACAGAACCCTGTATTATGAGAAGATTTGGCTTGATTGACAGAAGTAACTAGAGTATGTAAAAAAATATCACTTGCCCATCCAATCCCTCACAAACTACAAAAAATTTGAATGTTTCTAATTACAGAAGTATTTTAAGTAATAGCCACAGGTTTTTTTTCCTTCCCCCCAGTATAAAAAAGCAGTCTTTTGGTATTTAAGTGTAGCAAAAGTATTTAGTACTCAACAGCTGTGCTACTGGAATGCAAAAAGCATTGCAAACAACAGATTTGACTTTATTCCAGCTATTCTTTCATTTGATGTAAATACATTAATCCCCCCAAAAAAACAAAGAAAACCACTCAATTTTCCGTGGCTTAGATTGAAATCACTCAGCTCTGCCTATTTGAGATAATTTATGGGTATGAACTACAAAAGTTCAGGTAAAACTGAAAACTTTGTGGCCTTCTATTGTAATCTTACTGAAGACCTGCCCCTGTGCCAGTGACCTGGCTCTAAACAGCCCTGAGGTGCCATGGGTTCCTCTCTTTCCACTTCTGGATGATCTTAACCTGGAAACAGAAATCCTGTTCAGGTATTTGAAGCACAACCGAGCTCACTAGAGCAGCTATGGGTCTGTGCCACATTTCAGATTTTTACAGAGTTTGAAACTAGTTTTTTTAATTGTTTATACAGAAGATTTGCTTTCTAGGCCATCTGTGCTCATATGTCTCAAGGCTGTATCTAAACACAAAAAGAACCCCTATACAGGAAAAACAGATAATTTTGTGTGAAGGCTTGCTCCTCCAAATTTCAGTTCTTCTTTAGGGAAATTCTACGTTTTCATTTCCAGGTTGCTGGATCCAAAATGTGCAAGTATAAAGAAAAGGTCCTCACTTGACATTTTGATCAGAAAGCACTGGTCATGTTGAATTAACTTGCCCATGGGAATACATTTATAATGTCACAACTTAAGAGCATGTACAGGTCAAACATATGCCAGAAAGGTGATACTTCCCTGAGAAAAGAAATTCTGGCTTTTCTTCAGCCCTAGTCCACAGCTCATACATCCTGAGTTGTGCTGATTAGCATCAAAAGGCATCTTCTGCAGCACAAGAGATTTGAATGATGCTGATGATTTCATTTAAAAAATGATTGGCTGGTATTTTTTGTACTGCTTGGAATATGCCATATTGAGAGATGAATTCTGATATGGGATTAATATCTCTGTACAGGAAGGACTGTGCCACTTAACTACTTCATTTTCTTAAAAAATACACTTTAAATAATAAAATAAAAAAAATCTGTGCGCATAAACCATGCCTTTCTATTCTTTTCCCTACTTTAAAGTATGTTAATCCTCTGGAATATTGCTAGCAATTGTTAAATTACTGGATAATCACTGAGGAATGACTCAGGTCATAATAAAATTTTAATTTTCTCAGATTTGTTGACTAAGTTTAACCATCAAATTCTTACTTTCTTAGAAAGTGTATCAGGGCAGTATTTTCCTCATTTTTCTTTGAGAAGACATTCCATTACCATGCAAATGAAAGTGCCTCTGAGCAGGCTAATTAGAAAATGTGACGCATAACAGGCAAACCACAGGATGAAGTCACTCCACATTTTACACAGAAAGTGTAATTCCAATCTGACTGGAAATACCATTGGTTTTTTGAGATCTGGTTATTTACACGCGGTAAAGAGGTGGGTGGATGTCTATTACATGTGCAAAAATTAGGAGTAATTGTGTAAGATACTATGCCTCACCAACAGAGAAAGAGAATTTGAAGGAAATGGACTTAGCAATTAGATTAATAACAGGCAATTAATTTGATAGAAGCAGGCAGCCTGTTTGAAAGCAACAGAATTACATAAGATAATCAAAACATATTTGGCCCAATTATATGGGTTTGTTTATATACTTAAAGGCATCTTGTGTGCACACACTACCGCTATCTTTTAGTACTTGTTTTGGAAGAGACAGTAATATCCTGCAGGTCAGGAGAACACTGAAAGACACCACACATTTACTTCTGAAAACAGCCACAGCCACTGAGCAGTTGAGACAACCATAAACTCTGTTTCAAACACAGCTATGTTAGGAACACTGCTCTGTAGGGTGGGGCAGGACCAGACTCCCAAGCATGCCAGAAAAGATGCTGTCAGCACCTGCAAACCAGGCTTCAGGCTTAACTCACACAAAAAAATCCACTCAAGACAATTTTGGCATGTGAATACAGAATCACACAACTATCAAGGTTGGAAGAGACCTCTAAGATCTTCAAGTCCAACCATCGACCTATCACCATCATCTAAAACCATGTCCCTAAGATTAAACCAAGTCCCCAAGTACTACATCTAGATGTTTTTAAACATCTCCAGGGACTGTGACTCCACCACCACCCTGGGCAGCCTGTTCCAATGTCTAACAACTCTTTCAGTGAAGAAATCTTTCCTGATACCTAGTCTAAACCTTCCCTGGTGCAACTTGAGACCATTTTCCCTTCTCCTCTTACTGGTAGCCCGGAAGACCAATGCCCATCTCACTCCAACCTCCCTTCAGGTAGTTGTAGAGAGAGATAAGGCCTCCCCTGAGCCTTCTCTTCCTGAAGCTAAACAAATACAAAACTGAACAAAACTGAACCTTAACATACCAGCCAAGCAGCCAAGAACCCAGCCTCTCATGACCACGAAGCTAATCAAAACCCATTGCCACTCTCAGAAGCATGTTGAGGCAGACTGATCTCTCTGACGTGAAGTCATTTCTCTTAAGTAACTGTACACAGAGCTATTGCAGCTGGCAGCAGGTAGCCATAGATTTCACACTGGGTAAACACTTTCTAATGACAACTCTGTTATCCAGTGTGGTTATTTACCTGTCATAGTCCTGACAGATCTCCCCGACAGCTACCAGTGCTTTCAGGTACTCATTGGGCTGATAGGGGTGGATGTAGTGCAGGGAGCAGCTGTTCCGAGGGTCACCATTTGATGCAGTAAAATCTATAGCTACCTGCAAAAGAAGAGAAGTCAACAATATATTTTTACCAGAAACTGCAGCATTAAAACAAAAGTCATTTTATAGTGTACATCACTGAATGTGAATTAGGATAATATTGATAAATATGTCTAAAAGTAAATGATGGCTTATAAAATATGAGATAGTAAAACTAAAATGGCATAATTAGGAAAAACATCAACTGCATTATTGTTTTGTGGAAAAATATGTTTTAATACAAATGAATCAAATTAACTATCTCTAGGTTCTCATACTTAATTCAATGATTCCAGCCCAGGTGATGTTCAGCATATAAAACCTCAGCAGCAAAAATGTCCAAGTGAGTGAAAAGTCCTACTAAAACTATCAATTAAGTTAGGGACATTTCTTATCTATTTTAAACCTTACTTTGCCTTTAGTAATAGTAGTAGATACTGCCTGTCTGGTATTTTTTATTTTGAAAACAGCCCAGCATTAAATAATTAACCCTCCCAATTTCATAGACAATAGCAAGAGTAAAGGTGAACTACAGGATAAAAATAAAGCCTGATTCCTGCACATTTTTTTTTGTTGTTGTTAACAAGGCTTAGAGAAGATTGCGGGAAGCATTCAACACAAAAGCAAATATTATTGAATCCTCTTAAAATTTCTTTCTCCCTTTAGAATATCCTTTACACTTCTCACTGATGATACACTCTGGCATGCATCTCCCTGTCATGGACCAGAATGTCCTCTTCTGAATTTGTGATGCTGCCTCCTAGGAATTTCTACAAGGAGCAACAAGAAACCCCAAGGGTCTCTCAGGGGGAACAAAGCCATTTACAAACATCCTTATGATACTGTCCAATGACCTCTTCCTCCAAAACAGCCATTTTATCTAGATATTCAACAGACAAATATACAGAGTTCAGTTTTCAGCTCTAGAGTGCAGTTTACAGGTAAGGCCCTTGCTGAAGGCTGAAAACAGAACTCTGAAGTCCCAGCTTGCCTGGAGAGCGTGCAGCTTCCGCAGCCAGCACCTCTGCTTGGCACTGGGAAGACTATTTAACGCAGATCACAGAATCACAGAAACACAGAATGTTAGGAGTTGGAAAGGACCTTGAAAGACCATGTAGTGCAACCACCCTGCCAGAGCAGGATTTTTAAAAATGAAAATTAAACATGCCATTTTTATTCTCCCACAAAAAAATGACAGTGCTCCTGAAACTTATTTTTTGTTGCTAAAAAATAAAAGGGAAAAATCATACTGAGTCAACCTAACATGGTTTTTTCCCACTGTTTCAGGTTTTCTACCTCTAATTCTTAGATGAAAAATATTTTTTCACTGGGCTCTAGATATCTTGGAAATCCCTTTGTCACCTTGATCAGCTATAAACCCCCAGCACCTCACCAGATGTCAGTCAGGAGATAGGAGCTTGATTTGGCTTGCTAATAAAGTAATCTTTCACCTTTGCTTCCCTACTCACTGCTCATGCACTGAAGCAGTCAGTCAGTTTTCCACATAGATTTTTTGCCAAAAATGACAGCTTGATTTAACTTGGATAAATCAAGGGAAACCTCTCTTGTTCTCACATGCATGTATGTACATAGCGACCAAGAAAGAAACACCAGTGGTTTGTGAAAGCTAAGGTAAATCCATAGATACTTGCATGGATTAGCTTAGTTTTGGGACACTTGTCTTTACAAAAATCTTAGCCAAGATATGCATATTTTCCTTAAACTATGTATATTTTCTCTGATACTAATTTAATCTTAAATTTCTGTTTTGATTATAACAAGTGCAAAATGTCACTGCATGATAGAGAAACAAAGAGCGTTCCTGTGCGATTGTTAAATGCAGACATTTTTACTGATAACCTCAAAACAGACATTAATAAAACTCAAGGGACACATCAGACAGAACCAGACAAGTCTTATTTCATGACTGTTCACCATAGCTAATTGCTTTTTAACTGAGAACAAGAGCACGGTGCAGGAATAAGCAGAGAATTTCATGAGCATGGAAAAAAGTCTGTTGCTAGTGTTTGGGAAAGAAAAAAAGCCTCCCCAGAACGAGCTTCCTTTTTGGAAATGCTCCCTGTAGTTGAGATCTGCTGATAAGCAAAAAATATCCTGATTTCCTATGATGAAGCCTTTATGTATATCTGTGCTTAGATGCAGTGTGCTTGACTTCAATCCAAATCTCTGTTTGACTCCCAACTGGAGGACTTTTAAGAAAAAAGACTGCTGATATAATTCCAAACTAACAATGCAGAGCTCTGTTCTTTTAGCATTACTCAGCAGTACTGGGAGTCTTGTGCACACACACAGGATAAGGATTTGTAAAACCAAATTAGCACCTCACAGAAGCAAGACTGACATCACAACTGAGTTAATCTTGTGGGCAGCAAAGAAGGAATCTTTCTTACAGCACATACATTTGATTTTTATCAGTGTACCTTTAAAAGTATCAGTTCCAATGTACCAGTCTTCTTTCCACAGCTAAATAAGGACATAACATAGCAGTAACTACACTTTCACTGCTTCTTTTTCCTCTGCCTTGTCAAAGGGTCATTTTCATTGCACTGCAAACATCCTACACAGCTTGGACCTCCTGCTAGATCTGTCAGCAACGCGTCAGCCTGCCCAACAGTGTGACCTGCCCAAGAGAGAATCTGTCCAATATATCTTCCTATTACAGTTCCTTTTGTGCACATTACACATCCTTTCTGCTGTACTTCCTGAAGTGATGAAAATGTCTTCTGACTACAGACCCATTTGTACTGCCAACTTCTGAACACTTCTTCTGCAGCAGCGAGCACTGTCTGATAACAAATACAGGGGTTTGCAATAAGCACTGCACAAAAATAGCAGACTGGAATCAGTACTATTGATCTCTATAGCTGAAAGCTGCCTAATAAATTATTTTAAGTGAAGGAAAAGTTTACTTTCATTTTTTTAGAGACATTCTTTCTAGCTACAAAATATGTTCCTGCCACAGATGTACGAAGTATCCCAAATACACACAGCATGATGTTACCAAAGCCTTCGTTAGTGCCTTAAATTAGCAACTACACCATACTACAGCTTTTTGTTATCAAATATATGCTTGGCATACCAATGTCCCTCCCTCAACAAGTGCCCTTTCAAATTACAGTTGTATCATACTGCCTGTACACAGCATGAACTCAACAGAAATGTCATTAAGACAACAACAGCAATACATGTACCAGAAGAGTTTCAAACACTTGCAGACCCATTCCAGTTAAAAGAAATGGAGATCAGGGAAAGTGGAAGGAATAGGACTCCTTTATTTTGGTGGTCTGAATAAACCACCACTTTTTAAACATAAATGTAAATCAGCATGTGCAAGAAAAATCTTCCTGCTCTAACAGAGTTTAATTTTCTGCGTGTAATACATTTTGCAAGATGACCTTAATAATTTACCAAGGAATGGCATGTAAGAATCATTTCCCTGTGACAGTAATGAATCAGTATCTAAGGGCATTCCCTTTCTTTAAAACAAGTCAGAGAAGTAAGACACTTACTGTAAACTGTATTTGGCAGCCTCCCATGATATAATCTAAGAAAGAATGCATCTTGTGGATCTGCAGACAATAAAGCAAGACAAGAAAGCTTAGCTGAGTACTGCTAAAACACCACAGAACTGCCTGAAAAAAAGTAAACTGGTAGGAGGGAAGGATCAACTGAAAATAAGGTAAAGGAAGAAAGTGTTAAATATAGTTAGAGACAGAAACAAAAATTCTAAAACTACAGAAAGTAAAATTCACATTAAAAGTAGAACCAAGCTCTGCTCCTTCTCAGTGGGAAGTCAGTGGAAATTTTGCTATTGATTTAGGAGGAATAATTAAGAGCAATTCTGTAGAAATGAGGGACATAGTAGAAGCGAAACACAGAAAAGGCCAATTGGCAAGCTTGTAGGTATAACAGTTTTGTGCTGCCTACTTCAAGGCACAAAAGCAGAGAGAGGGCAAGAGAACTGGAAGAGAGCTGGAGATAGGCAGCTTACTTGTGGGATTCAAGTCTTTGTCTTTACTTTTTGTAGTGGATCAGTGTGCTGGTTTTGGCTGGGGCAGATTTAATTTTCTTCACAGTAGCTGGTATAGATTTGTGATGAAAATAGTCTTGATAACACAAGGGGTGTTTTAGATACTGCTTCCACAGAGTCAAGGGCTTTTCTGCTTCTCACCACACTCCACCAGCAAGCAGGCTGGGGGTGCACAGAGAGCTGGGAGGGGACACACCTGGGACAGCTGACCCCAAGTGACCACATCAATATTCCATACCATACGATGTCATGTTCAGCAATAAACCTGGGGGAAGAAGGAAGGCAGGAACGTTTGGAGTGATGGTGTTTGTTTCCCCAAGTCACTGTTATACATGGACTCCTGCTTTTCTGGAGGTGGCTGAACACCTGCCTGTTGTTTGGAAGTGGTGAATAAATTCCTTGTTTTGTTTCGCTTTGCATGCATGGCTTTTGCTTTGCCTATTAAACTGGTTTATATCTCAACCCATGAGTTTTCTCACTTTTACTCTCTGCTTCTCTCTCATTGCAATGGGTGGGGGAAAGCACACGAGCAGCTGCTTGGAGCTGAGCTCCTGGATGGGGTTAAACCATGACAATAGTGCAGACATTAGAATATTTGCTATTCTACAGGTATTTCCACTTAGATGTCTACATTTCCAAACACCATTAAACTATATTGCTGAGAGCTTAGTAAAGAAACAGCAAAAGAGCAACACATATATCTACCTTGCACTGGTTAAGGATGACAATGCCTGAGTTCTTGTAATTCTTCTTCTTTGCTTTGTACTTGGGGTTAATGCATTCCCACTGTACCTGTGAAAAAGAGTGGCCACTGCTTGAAGGAAAGTTTATATGCAAATGAAATAATTAATAAAAATGGCACTGTCTGATTTCCATAGTTTACTAAATCCTATCAAATAATGGCACACACAGAAGAAAAAACAAAACCCATTAACTATGCAGACAATGATCTTAACAGAAAAAAACCCAGGGCAAACATCTGTCTTTGAACATACACGAGTGGACACGTGTAAGAGATGCCTAGATTCATGTGTTGTCATATTCCAGTCTTGTAGGTTCAGTGTTAGACAAACAAGATTGAGTATCTTCTGAAATCATTTAAGAGGAGAAAAAAAAAAGGGAACTTAATACAAATGAAAATACTGGAGGGAGCAACCCAATGCATTATATTAACTGCAAAAGTGCCTATACACTAACACTGGTGTTTTGTATTTAACTCATGACTACAGAAATTTTGATCAGAGATCATTTTGCTCTCTTGAAAAGACAACAATAGTTCCTCCTTTAAGTCCAATGGTAAAATAAAAAGTCAAGGGAATCACTGAAAAGTGCCCAAAGATGCAGTTAACTAATTACTGATATGTTTGAAAATTATCCCTAAGAATATATTAAAACTCTGTTTTGAAAATTATTAGTTCTATTTACAAATAGTCAACTTTACAGCAAAACAGTCCTACCTTGTTACTGACATATGTTGCTTTGTTCTCATCGTAATATCTCCCAGAGTCTTACTGGTTTCCACTTCAAATCTTCTGCCCTCTTCTGCTTTTGGGCAGAATGGCTGGACCAAGCTTTTGGACCCTGACCTCTAACGTCAACAGTATTATTCATGCTTCTTACCACAGGAGAAAAATGAATGTGCAAGTATCTATTGTTACTTGTAAATCCAGATTTTTATCAGTAATCTGTTCTTAAATACGGTTAAGAACATGACTATTTTCCTGCAGGGAGATGTTTTCAAGTGCTGTGAGAAAATATGGGACGTTGTGTAACATAAAGAATATATCTCCAAAGGGAACCAGGATGATCTATTATCTAAAAATGCCTATTATGGCATTTTGAAAAGAAACGTATCTATCTTATGTGTTACGATATCTTTCCTATAGTGAAGACCTCTGTAGTGCATAATACTTTTTCTATAGTGAAAACATTCCTATAGGATCTATCTGAGCAAAGTGTTTGAGCATGTAAAACTACTTTTACATTATGAACAGCCCCAGTGATTTCACTGAGCCTCAAACCATCGCCTAACAGCAATTATTTAGATGTCTCTGAAGTATTTCAAACTTGGAGCTTTTGTTGAATGTCAGAAAAAGGGAAAGCAAAACATATGGCTTTGGAGTACTACAAGACCTCTTTTGCACAGGAGAGGAAGAGTATTTTCCTCACTGTGTTACTGGAGACAGATGATAGAATGAAGAATGGCAAAAGAAAAACAAATGTTCTGACTGCAGGAAGCACATCTGCTTGCCCTCCCAGTGTGCCTATAGCTCAATTATTTGTCTCATGAAAAGAATTTTCTGCCTGAGAAGAGAGGCAGACACAGACCCATGTATTCAGGGGAAATCCTCCATAAACACTTTTTCTCAACAAGACACAAGGAGATGCTCCTCTCTTCAGTGAAGGATGCTGCCTTCCCAAACATTCCTACCTCTTCTCTTATCAAATCTTCAGAAGAGAAGAGCAAATGATGCAACCACTCACACCACACACCAGCAAAGGGGAGTGGCAGCAACTGCAGAATCCAAATTTGGACAGTATATGGATACCAATAGCACAGGCTATTCAGGGAAAGAAATGAAGGTATCAGGAGAGTTTCACGTACCCTAACACATGAGAAATCATGATCCAGAGCTTTCTCTGGGACGCTGTGCTTGCATGCCAGGACATTGCATAGTCCTGTGAGGAAAGGACTAGAATGCTAAGGCAAAGCTTGGGCAATCACTAGCATGATCTCTTTCTTCCTCTGCAATTCTTTTGTTTCTCTCTTGCTCCTTCATGTACAGCTGCTGCAACAAATGGCATAGTTTGTAAATGACAAAGGAGTTTAATGGACAGGGCAAAAAAATCCCATCAATAACAGACAGCATTGCATCCTTCATGATCTCTTTCCGATGCCTCAAGAAAAGCAAGTCACTTTTAAGTGAGCTGCATCTTCTCCACCCTGAAAGGTTAGTTTATTCCTGCTGTTCCTTTTGGCAAGAAGACAGATGGGCTTTTTTCCTTCTTCTGTCCCTGACAGACATCCATCACGGGAGAAAAGCTACTTTTAATCACTATCAAAGGATTCCTCTGAAAACTTGAACCTGGGGAATGAAGGGAAAATCAAAGCATTTCTTGTGTCCTCAGTCAAGGTCTCTAGCCTCACCTGTGCTCCTGATGCTGCCTGATCAGATAGATGTGGCAAGTGCTTGACATGGCTGCCTCTTCCTCTGAGGCCTCTGCTGCCCTCTCTGGGGCCAGCAATAGCTGCTGATGTTGCAGGCAGTTCTGGATGAACTGACTATCTCCTGTTAAAACTAGACATGGAATTGTCCATTGGTGTCAATAAACTCCCTGGCCCATTACCAAAGGCTTAAAGGTCTCATCTACACAGTTAACTGAATAGCTTCCTGATACAAAGGCCCTGAATGAGGGTTACAGGTATCTGGACAAATGGGGAACACAATTTCGCTCCTCTCAGGACCCCATCCAATCTTGTGCGCCTCAGCAGACCTCCTCACGCCACAGACTTGTGGGAACGTCAGTGGAAGTGGTAAGTGCAGCATTCCCTTTCCTCCTGTGTGTGCATAGCCATGTGTCCACTTTTATGTAATACAGGAACAGATTTTGCCCTTAAGTAACTCCCACGCTGCATGGGGATCCAGGTGGTTTATGTTTCTATGACTTTTTTTCCCCCAAATCCCTCTAGCTTTATTGCCTCTATTTAAAAAAAGAAAAAATGTGATTTTTTTTTTCTTATTAGAGGAATCCTTCTTTCAACTATTAAAAGCTTATCAGACTTCAAATTTTTATCAAGCTTCTCTAGTCTTGTTTTAAAATATTTGATAGATTAATATAACACATATTAAAAATAGATATATATTTGTAACAAATCTTAACCATAAATAAACTCAAACTATTTACTAGTATCTCACTAAAAGAAATAACTGTCATAAATAGGGATGGAATTGTCCTTACTACATTTTCTTGTGTTAAGATATGGTGAAGGAGTAAATGATAAATTTTGGAATGGTGGAACGTTCTGAATAGAAGGTTTAGAAATGCCTGCTTCAGACATGCATTTGAACAAGAGGATGTCTGTGCCATTTTTTACTGGTGCTCAGTAAGAAAACAGGCTAGCTGTCAGAATAGAGAGTTCGTGACAACAAGGCCATTATGACTCAACAGAAACACACACCAAGCTATTCTCTTGAGCTGCTGTTCATGATCAGCATGAACTACTTTAATCTATACCACCAAACAAAGATTAACAAGCTTTCCCAGAATTCAGTCTTTTCAGTCATGGAGAAGCAACTGTTGCTCTGAAGGAGTCATAATTCACCCTGTTTCTCTATCAACATAAAGAACATAGAGTTTATCTTCCACAGCTGTTCCTGGCACTCCAGACTGCAAGTCTCTTGTCTTTGCCAACAAGCTATCTGTTTGGGAAGGACCATGATGCTCTCCTGAAGACACCGTGGAAATACACACCCTTTGCTGCTCTCACACAGACTCTTTCCCAGCCACAGGTATTTGTAAACAAAACTGGAGTGCTGTCACATCACCGGCATGTTACTTACTCTGTAATCTGTTTACCTCTTTAAGTAGGTTTTATTTCCAGTCAAATTCAGTTTGGTTTAAGTTTTGATCCTCTGACTTGAGAGAACAAAACAGGGTTTTTGGTTCTGTTCAGAAGTTATTTCTAATGCGTTAATATATGACTGATATCTATGAACGGTATTTTACACACATAAGCAACATCTGCTAAACTCTAGGTTGTTTAAGAACATAAATAGAAAATATCTGGGAGAATCATAAAAACTTCTTGACTTATGGAAAAGCCTGACTGCTTACCACTTACTAAACCCCTTTTGACTCTTTGTTAGCTTTCTGTTAACACATTACAAACAGAAACTTAGTATAAAGCCCAAATAAAGCTTATTATGCATTTGCTTTTGAGATCATAGAATGGCTCAGGTTGGAAGGGACCTTAAAGATCATCTAGTTCCAACCCCCCCGCCATGGGCAGGGATGCCAATTACTAGTCCAGGTCGCCCAGGGCCACATCAAGCCTGGCCTTGAACACCGCCAAGGATGGGGCATCCACAACCTCTATGGGCAACCTGTTCCAGTGCCTTAACCACCCTCCTGGTAAAGAAATTCCTCCTAATCTCCAATCCAAGTTTCCTCTCTTGCAGCTTGTAGCCATTTCCCCTTGTCTTATCACAGTTTGAGAATCTAAAAAGTCTCCCCTTCTATCCTATAGTCCCCCTTTAGGTACTGGAAGGCAGCTATGAGATCCCCTCGAAGCCTTCTCTTTTTAAGGCTGAACGACCCCAACTGTTTCAGCCTTTCCTCTTAGGGGAGGTCCTCCAGTCCTTTAATCATCCTTGTGGCCCTCCTCTGGACCTGCTCCAACAGGTCCACATCCTTTCTATGCTGAGGAGTCCAGAACTGGACGCAGTACTCCAGGTGAGGCCTCACAAGGGCAGAGTAGAGCGGCAGGATCACTTCCCTAGACCTGCTGGTCACACCTCTCCTGATGCAGCCCAGGATGCGGTTTGCTTTCTGGGCTGCGAATATACATTGCTGGCTCATATCCAGCTTTCCATCTACCAGGACCCCCAAGTCCTTCTCTGCATGGCTGCTTTCAATGAGTTCCTCACCCAGTCTGCACTCATAGCCAGGATTACTCCTACCCAAGTGCAGGACCTTACATTTAGATTTATTAAAC